>JAUMHH010202632.1:0-13266 GCA_032359455.1 Chlamys rubida
CTGAGATGAAGGGCTACAAAGTTTGTTCAAATGAATGACCTTCACCCATATTCAAGGTCACAGGGGTCAAATATGTTTAAAACTTTAAACAACTTCTTCTCAATAACCAAAATGCCCAGGGTGATGATATTTTGCCAATAGCATGCTGAGATGAAGGACTACAAAGTTTGTTCAAATGAATGACCTTCACCTATATTCAAGGTCACAGGGGTCAAATATGTTAAAAAATGTAAACAACTTCTGAAGAATAACCAAAATGCCCAGGGTGATGATATTTGGCCAGTAGCATGCTGAGATGAAGGGCTACAAAGTTTGTTAAAATTAATGACCTTCACCCATATTCAAGGTCACATGGTTCAATTGTTAAAAAATACATTTAAACAACTTGTTCTGAATAACCAAAAGGCCTAGGATGTTGATATTTTTGTAAAAAGTTTCCTACAGGCCTTGAAAAGCATTCTAATAACAAAGGGTTTTGAAAATACCTAAAATTGAGAAAAAGGCCTAAAAAGCCCTTAAATTTTACAAAAATGTCTCAAAAGAACCATACTGTGCCTTAAATTTTGGTGGGTTTGTGGTGTTATTCTCATGAAAATGAATTGGAGGATACAGGCCTCCCATTCTTTCAATATGATGTATAAAATTCCTATATATTTTTATTAATCTAATCATAACAAGAGACACGGTTTAATACTGTTTTCTGATGAATGGTATTTTAAGAAAACTTATCGGACGTACCAAATTCATGATGATACGATACAAAATTAGTTATTGCCATGAACCAAGTTATTTATTGTGATGGTATAGATGTTGTACTGTTGAGTGGGTTGTAATGGTATACGTATGTTGTTATTTTGTAGGAGGTATCGGTATACCTGGAGCCGTGGTAGGCATTTTAGTAGGCGGCTTCATACTCAAACGTTTCCAGTTACGACCAAAAGGTAAGTCACGACTCGTACAGTGTAAGTAGACAACAGTATACTCAAACATTTCCAGTTACGACCAAAAAATAGGTCACGACTCGTACAAGTGTAAGTGACTGATTGGTAGTGTAACTGGACATTTATGAATTCAGATGTTTCCAATCAGTAGGTCTCAAACTGCATTGTTAATAAATGACTTTATACTCAGACATTTTCAGTTGCAACCAAATTTCAAGGAAGGTATTACCTCATATAAGAAAGATTTTTCTGTAGCCCACATGTGGGTTAGGCATAGAAATCAACTTTTGAGATATTCTTTTTTGTTTGTGGCTCTGTGTGAATTTAGTATGACTGTGATGACTTCTTGCTTTAAAATTGAAATGATTAATATAAGTCAATTTACTCTTGATCGACAAATTATTTTACTCTTCATCGGTATATAAAATGTTCCTGAGTGATCGTGAGGTGAGATTGTAGTGGGACAGTCTACAGCACTTAAACATGAATAAAATATCAATTTTGTTAATTTTTGTCTCGCCGCCACGAAATGTGAGACTAAGGTGTTGCTTTTCCGGCGACGGCGTCAACGTTAAGTTTTTGCGTTTAAGTTAGTTTCTCTGAAAGTATAAGTGCTACACCAACCAAACTTGGACCATAGATGCATCTTAGGTAGTACATCTCAACCCATGCATCAAATGCTGGATGCGGCCTACCTTTCATGATCCATTGACTTTGTCAGCATCTCCATCAGCATGAAGTTATTGTGTTTAAGTTAGTTTCTCTGATAGGTGTATTGATGGTCAAAGTGGGGCATATAGGCGAGACATATAAATCTGGATGGCTCGTTGATATCTGATATTGTTACAGGTGCAGTCCAGCTTGCCCTTGTGTTGGATATCTTGGCCTTTATAGGGTTCCTATCATTCTTCTTCCTTGGCTGTGAAAACCTGAAGATTGCCGGCGCCACCTATCCCTACAGTGCTTACTACAATAGGTAAGTTCCCTAACTCTGTCTGGTGAAGTGGGTCCTCGTTTGGTATATAACCTAGAAACGTTTGTCCTTGCTTTAACTATCTAGGAAGTACTAGTAGTTAACAAAAATAAGAAGTTTCAGGGATTCAATCTTGAAATAAAACCATGCCAATAGCTTGTTGAATGAAGTCTTTTCCCACTTCAGATAATTTTCATGGAACTCTTACTATGAATGTTTTTCGATATATAACATTTTGAACCTTAATTATTTTCTTGAAAGAAAAAATATCTTTGATAACTTTAACCTGTTTCCTGGTAGTGATTTATGTTGTGTGTACTCCATAAAAAATAACTCTCTTACTGTAAGAAGTTTACACAAATATAAATGTGTTAACACGACGTGTAATAAATATGTGTGTTGCGTGAAATAAATGTCGCATAAAATGAATATATGTCACTTAATAAATCTGTGTTATGTGAAACAAATGTATGTTACGTGAAATATATGTGTGTTACATGAAATATAGAAATATATGTGTGTTACGTGAAATATATGTGTTACATGAAATAAATGTGTGTTGTAGCTCGGAGATGGAGCAGATAAACATAGAGACTAACCTGACGTCATCGTGTAACATGGACTGTGCCTGTTCTAATAATGACCTAGAGCCGATCTGTGGGATCAACGGCATCACCTACTTCTCTCCGTGTCACGCGGGCTGTACGCGATTCTACAGCTACATCACCCCAGAGGAAAAACTGATGGTCAGTACTTCATTCGAACAATGGTATCGGCTAAATCATATGCTGTGTTTCATGCAGAAGTAAAAATTCTGAAACTGACCAAGACCTTTCAATTTATTCATTTTCTAGTGTAGAGCATCAGGCTTTTAATTCATAAGCTATTTTGTTGCCATTTTGAGTTATCCTGTGTATGCGTCGATACATTTTTGACAATTTTCCTGATAATCACAACATCAAAATCAACATTTTTGACAATATTTAAAATCAAACTCACACATATTCACTTCTGTACTCTCTGACATTTCTTATCTTGTAGAAAAAAGCAATTAAATGTCTACAAATGCCACAGTTTGTTTACTTATTTTCCCTCAAGGAGGAGATTTTTGAGGGGAGTTTTGTTTGTGCACAAATTCAGTCTTTGTCATTTCCGTGGAACTTAATTTGCTGACAGATTTTCATCAAACTTCCTATATTTTGGCCTACATAAAGGGCTGCTGTGGCCAAGGGGTTAAGGCGTCTGACATCCTGCTACCACTAGCCCTCCACCACTGGGTCTCGGGTTCGAGATTTTCATGGGGCAGTTGCCAGGTACTGGCTGTAGGTTAGGTGGTTTTTCTCCGGGAACTCCGGCTTTCCTTCACCACAAAAACCTGGCACGTCCTTAAATGACCATAGCTGTTAATAGGACATAAACACAAACAAACAAAGGTCTTTATCTTTTGACTGGTTTGCTTTTGTTTCTAACATACTGGGATTTTCACCCCCTTCAGCTTAAATGTCGATGAAAACTATTCAAGACAAATTTATCATGAGTCTATGTCTTGCAGTTCTTAAGAATTCAAGAACTTTTAACACATTTTACAGCTGTGTCTGTGAAAATAGGTCAAGGTTTCATTTGTGTTAATTTGAACAAACTTGATAGTCTTTTACTCCAGTAAGCTACAGGGCATATATATCATCACTCAGGCCTCAGGATTCTTCAAATTTTAAAACACTTGACTCCTGTGACATTGAAAGTTGATCAAGGTCATGTATTTGAAAAACATGATAACGTCCTGCAGCAGCAACCGAGAGGCAAACTATCATGTCTTGGCCCCATTGTTCTGTAGAAGAAGTTGTTGGAAAATTTTTAATACATACAATCCCTGTAACCTTGAAAGTGGGTCATGATGGTTGAAATATTCAAGAGCCCCTGACACGTCAAACTCGGACCTTATTTAAAGGATAAATGAGGACGGTTGTCACACAATGGCATAAGCTCACTTTGCAGTAGGTGAGCTTAAAACATAGAAATAAGACCACACAATTATTAGGGTAGTTAATGATTTATTTGTAATGATATTCTGATACAGAAGTTAATACTGACACAGTGAATATAAGGCTGCCAAGTGATTACATTTCAGAATGAGACCCGAGTATTTTTCCTCTGTAGAGACATTGATGTCCTTCAAACACACTATACTAAAAGTTAATGACAATCACCTAAACACAACTATTCCTGATATCTATTTTAACAAAGACAAATACTGTGACAAATAGCGCTGATCATATCATACTGTTCCTGTTATGATGTGTCGACGCCAGGATACCTTTACGTTTGTAACAATTACAATGACTCGTTACCGCTTTCCAGTAATTAAAAAGACTTCAGAGAGGAATATAATATTCATGTTGAAAAGGAATTAAGAAAATCTGGTCAGCAATTAGGTAAGTAGTATGCTAATACAACAGTAGTTGTTTAAAAAAATATATAAAGTGGCTGATTATGTACAATGATGCATAGCTCGTCTGACAATATGTAAAATGTTCTATAAATGTATATTTATCTTGTTCTATATATATATACATGTATATCTATCTTGTTCTATGTATATCTATCTATAATACACATCCAAGCCCTGTAAAAAAATGTATAGCATTCCATGCCCATCCTATCACATGTGTTTTAAGTAGAATGACCTATACATATAGAAAAAATATCTAAATGAATATACGATGATCTAGATTCAATATACGATGATCTAGATTTAATATACGATGATCTAGATTTAATAGATGGCAGGATTCGGTGATTTAAATTATCCATAAACCATGTTCACAGAGTCACAAGATGCAACATCAATGTACGTAGCTAAACCTCTAATGTACAACTGTATAATATAAACAGCTCGGAGGTTCACAAAGTTATCCTATTTACATACCTAACATTTAGTTCTAAGTATACAGGCACACATAGTTCAGCAAGACCATTTGAATTACATAACATATGTATATCATGTAGCTGCAGTAGTTTAAAAGCATTCAGGCTATTGATGCAATCACTATTAACCCTTTCACCCCTATGTAACTTTAGTTGACTCGACCATGCATTGATATGGAGGGGTCCATTATGGTCTACAGTGGTGAAAGGGTTAAACAAATGTACACTAATGCCAGAAATAGCCATCAGATTAGGTACTTCAGCAAGTTCCTCAGGTTACAATAAGAAGCCCTGGTAATTCCTGGTTTGTGTTATTTTGTTTCCACATTTGTTACGATCAGAAGTACATGTACATTATGTTCTCAACATAAGTTTATAATACTTTATATATAATACAAATGTATATATATATATGAATCTAACAAGGTTAACAAGGCATAAAATGCAATTAAGCATATTAACTCATTCACCCCTGAAGACACATTTGAACTCTTCCAATTCAAAGGTTGGAATAGTTCATTATGAAACTTAAGGGGTGAATGAGTGAACACAAGACTCATGAAATCATATTTTCAAAAGTCTTCAGTCTCAGACTGCTGATTTTCTGTCTTGATGGTTTACCATACTTTATATATCAATACTTGAATCACCATCCCTGTTCTCTCACAAATGTCCTTCCTTATGAACTTAATCCATAAAGTCAAGTTAATCTATAGCTATACCAAGGGGTCAAAGGTCAGATGTATTGATGAATATATAAAAACCAATTACAAGCTAGAGCCACGGTCTCAGTAATGGTAAACAACCGTCCCAGCAGTCATTCCTATGCAGTATCATGACCCATCGCCCTGAATGCTGTCACAGCCAGGGCTCAATCAGAATTAATGTGATCATACTCCATGTTGTTAGTGACTGATACAGTGGAGCACAAAGACTGGTATGCTTGTGTAATTTTTTGTGTGGGTTATTGCACCAGTAGTTATATATATAAGTTATCTGATAATAGATAACCAGTACGTGAACTCCTGTAATATCAGTATATTTCTGTAACTGTTTTTCAGTTGGAATGTAATACTTATACATTGTACATAATTACAAATCAACATGCATGAAACAATAATAACTATGAATCAGAAGATAATGGATCAAAACAACAAAGATATACAATCACCAACACTACTGATTGTGTTACTCTGTAGTCATTAGTAAACCAATGGAACAGGAGCAATGCATTGAGCACAGACTGGAATATGAACTAAGGACCTCGCAACTCTAGAGGAACGCTCTAAGCATCTGAGATATCTGGTCATTGGTAGTCACCCAGTCCAGTCACAGTCCAGTCACCAAGTCCAGTCAGCTGCCGTACAATTAACCACCTCTTGCCAAAAATGAAGTTTTTAGCCTTTTGCAGTTGTTGCCATAGAAAGTTTCGATGTTTTTGATGAATCATCACCAAAAAACAAACATGTCTGCATTCCACACAACAATATAGATGTTCAGATTAAAACCTGGTATCTTTTACAAAATAAAATTGAATTTCAATTTCATCTGAATCCAAATTCTCACAACACAATGCATAGGCGTTAAATATCAATTGACTACCACCAAACAGATGTGTTTAAGTGATGGTAGTTACTGGTACAACTGTCTCAACAAAACACGGACAGCCCCAGGGTAATTCTACAGCTGGCAGTAAAAACAGCCCCCTGTTACAGACTGTGAGATAAAAGCTGTGGGGATGTCTGCAGCTGGTGCACACAATTGACACATATTTGTAGTTGCATGCGGTAATCAACTGACAAATAAAACAAAAAGGTTCATCCTCCATTTCTACATTATACAGTACTTATCCTATTATAAGCCCAGGGGACCAATATGATAACTCTTACTCAAGATTGAGGCTTATTTCAGGAAAATGAAAAAGTGTTTTTAGCACTTATATTGAACTGTTTTTAAAATGAGTGGGCTTATTACCAGGCATGGGCTTATAGCTGGATTACTACGGTAGTGGTAACAAACACAACTAAAGGTATATAGAGTTTTATAATTTGGTGATCATACGTTAATGTTAAGTCAATGGGTAAGATCATTTAATGTCCATATAAAAATATTACCCTAAAACTTTTTTTTTTTATAAGACCCTGAACAGGGAATGATTCCTAAAAAGTAGCTTCGTGAATAAAGAGCCTTTGCTTTCACTGTTGTGCCATACGCCAAGATTATAATAATTTGACTCCATTTGATTATAAATTTAAATAGCGACATACATCATTCTATTGTACGTCCTTAAATTACCTTAGCTGTTAATAGGACGTTACACAAAATAAAAGCAAACCAAACTATTCTATTGTAATGTCACAATAGTGTTGTTTGTTTAACACTTTACGTACGAGAAAACTGTGTTTGCCATGACGTAAAGCCACAAATACTATAGTCCACGTCATTAGCATCCAGTTCCCTTATAATTAATATGTAGTATTGTAAATAATTGTTTAGCAATAAAAAAAGTCGATAATTTCTATTTTTGTATCAAATATCAGCCATGTGACAAAACCTTATAGAGGATCGTGTGCTATCTGGTACAGGAGAAACAGAGCATAACCTAACGCATCACTGGATACGTATACAAAGCTTTGTGACTTTAAACATGTACACTTACAAATCATTCACACAAGTGATCCCCCACTTTCTGTCATTTTTCAGCACTCTGGGTACTAATTAGGATAATTATGGTAAATGAAATGTGTTTAAACAACAAGTTACTTTCACATTCCCGTTTTAACAATCTAATCATGTGTGGTGGATATTGAATAAACACAGGTTTATCATTTCCCTGTGCTGATAAAATACATATCTATACAACACAAATATTCTCACAACTGATAAAGTTACCCCACATAAACATGATGTTATATATGAATTTTTCATTTGTTAAATATCAATACAATGTCAAGTCAGTTCATAAATATTTTTTTAACCGAGTTTCAGTACTTCAGACAATAGAATCCAACAATGATTTCTCTTGTATTAAAACCAAAGTTGGGTGGCTTACAAAGCCATACTCTTAACCAAGCTGGTAAAGTGTGTACTTTGTATGTATAGATCTGAATGAATAACGTACAGCAGTACAGAAGATAGTGCCCAGACAAACATTACAAAGATCCAGATTTAACCCACAGCAGTGACCTTGACCTTGATTTCATCTGGCCATGATACAAAAATGTCAAGTTTTAATCAATAATATCTATCAGTTTAAAAGCTATAGTCCAGTCCAACACTGAGTATAAACTTTATTTATTTTACAATAATTATGAAACAAGTTATTTCAACTTATACTTATTACTCTTGTTAGCCCCGATGTCAGCGTGCACAGGTCTTAATGTGGGAGGAAACTGGAGTACCCGGAGAAAACTGACGTGGTCGGGCAGGTGACCACCATTCACTGTGCCACCCAACCACAAACATTAGACATTAACATTTAAATTGCATTTATGACTTTTGACATATAAACACAAAGTAAACTTGTTTTCTATAAAATCATCTGTTATCTCTTTGAATCTGTCCAGTGTTATCTATCACCAAGGATTCAATATAGCAATGGTAGGTCAATGCTATAGATACAAAGAAGTTTTTGATAATTGAACATTTTAGCAGGAAATAATCACAAATGACTATACATACAGTTTTATTAGAGTGTTACCATGATAACTAAGTATATAAAATAATCCCAGTGTCGATTATAATAATGCCTCCCAATGCTTGTGTGGGAAGAACTTGTACAGTATTCAAAATCAATAAGGGTTAAGTCTATTGTCAATCACAGAATCTCTTTTTATCACAAATGAAAATGTCTGTTGGCTCATATGAAATCAAATAACAGGAAGTAAATGAAGTGAATGGAGTGAGTCATACATGTTTATAACAATTGTTTTACTTCCTACTATATCAGAACTTAACGGTAATACCAGGCATGATATTTAAAATCTGCAATTTCCAATAATTTAATTTGTGAGAAAAAAAAAATCATATTAAGGAATTATATTACCAATATTTTTAAACTTTCAATTCAACTTTGAAATTTGTTTATGTACGTTGAATGGGACAGTCTTGCATGATATAATAGCTATTTCCGTGTTAAATTGCATAAAGGAACGGTTGACATCCTCATAATTGTCATAGGTGTCTACACAAATTCCACCGCTCGAAGTTAACAGATTAATAGTGAAATCAAGTCAAAATTCCATAGTTTACTCTATCATAAAATCTTTTGTTTACCTCTTTCCAATGGAAATTAAAAAACATATAAATCTTGCTGTCAAATCTCATGTAGCGATGAACATCTATCCTACCAATTCTTTTGCTTATTTTTTTATTTTAACCAATAAGTCGATTCATTCTTGTGCTGACTGATTCTTCCCAAAAGTGCTTACAGAGATTTTCTAAAAATTGTTTCTACCATCTCATTACAGGACACATATATTAGTACCTGATATTTCAAGCACTACGCTATTGTGATGATTGTTGTCATCTGCATGTAGAATTGATCTTGTCTTTAAAAGGGAGCAGGCCTGGGTAACACTGAACATTTTACACTAATGGTATATGTCATTGGTATCTTTGAAGTGCTTACAGTATAAGTGTACATATTTTTGACCTCATGTACATGTGCACCAACATATACCTGTCACATACAGGTACTCTATATCTAATTACTTATATACCTATCATCACCCTAACACAGGTGTGAAATCCTTGTCCATTTTGAGGGCCAAAGCCTATAAATTAATTTCACAAATTTAAGTTTTTAAAAATTTCAAATGAAACTCGTTCGATTGAAAATTCATCTCACTACCATGTACGCTGTGCTTTGGTGTTTAGCCTATGACTGCTACCAGTGCATTGTCTGATCATCAGCTCTCACAGCTATTAATGGAGCCATGTACACATCACCACTGTGACCAGGGCCAGGCACCTGTTAATTGGTATAGATTTCCTATCCCTAATCATGGCACATTTACATATTAGCCTTATATGGCAAAATCGACCTAATTAGGGGCACTTTGCCAGTGACTACGTTAGGAATGTGGTCATTAAGCAGTGCATTACATCGTTAACACAGAACCCTATCATTTGTTCTTGTTTTAATCTGTTGATGCAATTACAAATACATTCCTGACTCATGAACACCTAAAGTGCCTTTTATTAGACACTATATATGACTATCATTAAAATGTCAGGAAATAAAATCTGTCTTCTTTAAAATAAAAACAAACAAGATAGTTTAATCATAATAAGTATAAGAAAAAATCCAACAGTTCTAGAGAGTTTTAACTCATTCACCCCTGAAATTTCATAATGAACTATGCCAACCTTTGAGTTGGAAGAGTTCAAATGTGTCTTAAGGGGTGAATGAGTTAAGAACCATGGGAACTTCATTGAGATTCCAAAACAATTGGAAACTATGGATGGAGTCATTTAACCCTTTCACCCCTATGTAAATTTAGTATACTCTACCATACATTGATCTGGATGAGTCCATTATGGTCTACAGTGGTGAAAGGGTTAATGGAGTTGAAAGGAGCATTATAATCCATAGATCCAGTTACTCAAGGGAGTTCAGATCAATGGACTCAATAGATCAAGTCGCTCTAGGGAGATGTACTGACTGTCAATTAGAATCTGTATAATCAGGCACTCTAGGGAGTCACACTCCGGGACTTTACAGGACGATATCATTCCACAGAATTTCATGACCAATGGAGTCTAGATTCTATTACTGCAATTAAGGCCTGTTTTACACCAAAATTGTTCCCTTACAAAATCTAGCGATTCTCACACCAATTAAGACCTACTATGATGTTCTGAGGACATTGACAGGCATTATAATTAGAAACACATGTATCACTATAACAATATGACAGACTTAATTAGTGATCAAAAAGTTTTATCATATCAAAGTATATCATCTAATAGACTGACATACTTTCATCTTTTTAACTTTGTTACATACCATATATTCATACCTCAATTAGTTCCTGTAGGATTATAAATATTTACTTTATTTATACAATATAAATATGACTGATTTCATCTCTCTAACATCTCCAAAAATACCAGCACCCTGGAGTATATATTGAGTGTACGCCGTTTATATTTGGTGCTAACATGTACACTTCATTACTGCAGCTGTCTACACTTAGCTCTCTGTATACCTACAGTGCCATGTGTGACAATCGTGATGGAATCTCGTGGTTCCATCCCGTGGTAAAGTCAGCATTTCTAGCTGTTTAAACCAGCGTATGTCAACACATTCTGTGGTAGTATGTTATTACTGAAACCAACCATTCAACCAACATTTTCTCAAGAAAAAAATTGATTACAAAAAAAGATAAACACATGCAACACCTCCTGGTATCTTATCAATGCAAACATCCTCCCTCCAAATGTGTTCAGTCGAGAGATTCTCAAGGTCACCACGCCAATACAGTCACGTCCAAGGTCACCACGCCAATATAGTCACGTCCAAGGTCACCCTGAAAGACCTTGTGTAGAATAATTCTACAACTTACATGACAATGGAGTAACAGCATATGGTATATACTACATAGTAGAACCTTATTGTATATATACTATATAGTAGAACCTTATTGTATTGACATCCGTTTGTCAATCAAAATGTTGGCTTTATAAAGGTTTTGGCGATACACGATTACACGGAGAAAGACATAATAAGGAATCCATACAAAGAAGGAAAACTTTGACCTGAAATACATCGGAGTCAAACAAGTGGAAGGCCTACTACATGTATTAAGGTTTTACTGTGTTTATATAAATATGCGTAACTGGCAGGAATGTCATGATACCATGTCTTAGTCATGACAATTTGACGTGATGGCACTTTAAGATTGCCCTTGGTTGGCTCCATTGGCGATGGACACCTTGGTCATATAGCCTTTCTTTTTACAAAGACATTAAACCCAAATCAACTGAAGATATTAACACTATTTAATGTGCATTATAGCTATATAGAAGTACCCCGCAAAAATGACTACCGAGGTAACATATATAAAATAGAATTAGTGTAATACAACTATAAGTCTAACTGGGGATACAATGTTTTAGGACAACTAGCTAGCCCATTGCTTCAGGAATCCTACCTGGGACCGCCAGGCCCAAATTTCATAAACATTCCATGACTTCAGTTTTCCTAAACATTGCTGGGGTTTGGGAAAAATTCCTCAACTTAAGATTTTCCTTAACTCCTGAAAATCTTCAGTAAAGGAATTTCCTTAATATAAGAAAACCCACCAGCAATAAAATACATTGGTGTTTACTTTTTGGTAGGATTTACCATCACACCCCATGTGTGTGACACTTTTATTCATTTATTACAAAATTTGTTCTAAGTTAAAAAATTTCACCTGACACCAGCTAACAAATCATTTACTGAGGTAGGAGTCCGTAGTGTAGGTCGACTGTTATCTTACAGTGAAATAATCGGGTGTCACACATTTCACAAGACTGACACAGACTTCTGTGACCTAGCTAGCTAATACCCTCAAACCGACAACGCAACATACATTGTACACACGGGTCCATGACACCAACCATCTTTGTGAAATTACATTCTTGGATTATTATCAAACAAACTTTAAAAAAATCCTTATTCAAGTGATTGTTTTCCCTACACAATACTCATAACTGGATGTACTGAAGTGGTGATATGAATTGCCTTTCAGCAAAATAAACAGAAATAGCCATCGATGATTACACATACCAGATAATACAGCCATATTTTTATACGATTTAAAACCCTGTCATTGACTTCCTTCCTGTGACGCCTCTCACTTTGTGACTTTATGTGAAAACATGAAAAAAAAAAATCCTAATAATAGAAACATTGACTAGTGCAGATTGCATACCAGGAATTCATCTAGGTATTTTTGGGAAATTCAGCTTAACCAGGAAAGTTGAGAATTTTCAAATGATGATAATAATGTGAAATGAAACATTTCTTCTTTTAACCATTTAAAATTGTCTAACCTATCATACTTTTTATAATTCATAAATTACTTGATAAAAACCCAATAATTCATGTTTTGAGTTCAACAATTGGGACATTATCCTGAAGACCTATATATATCTGACCTAAAATGGGCAGTAAAAATCCCTTGAGTATTAACAACAATACTTTTAATGTCCTGGGAAGCAGACATAGAAATCCTATAATACAATGTGGAATACACCATTTATAAATCTTTGTTTTACATTTATATTACCTAAATCCCAATAATTGTTGGTGTTCTTGCATGGACAAGACTAATAGAATATCTCACCCCCTTGGGGGTGAGATAGGGGAATCTCAAGCAGAGGGGGAAGATTATTAAGATGCCAAACACAAGGCTTTGTCAATTTTTTGGCAACTTA
>JAUMHH010202643.1:336-28645 GCA_032359455.1 Chlamys rubida
AGAAGGTTTTATATGAGGTAGGCCAAGTCAGTTTGAAGAACTGATCAGAATGTTTGTTTTCACCAACATTTATACCAACCCTCCACCCTTACGTGGGGCTACGTAAAATCTACGGGTGGTTTAATTATGTTACACAAAGCACCTTTTGTGTTAGCCAAGAACCTCCGGGAAGGGATCAGTTACATCTGGCACAGGTAGACTGTGTATCATATAGTGATGTAGCACGCATATATTTTAATTTTAATTGTTTAGATGGTGTGAGATAAGTTTCTGTCTGATCTGGTATTAATTAAGATCCCCACATAGAACGTATACAAGTCGGTGTGAGAGATACAGAAATAAATACCAAAAGACTCAGATACCAACACGGGGATTTTGTTTCTAAACCTGAGGTCGTGACAAGTATTGTTTATAACAAAATATAATAACAAAACACTGACATATATTCCTACTACTGCAACCCCCAACACCCATACCACCTATATCGCTAAAAGAGTAATTTGATATCTATTTAATAATGTGCAATCCTTTTACGTATATAATTAGATATGTTTAAATAGAATTACTCAGATGCCAAGGAATTATTTTTCAACGGAATACGTGAAATTTCCTATTCTTTATGTACATTTTATTGAAAATGTCATCTCAGCTGACAATCAATTTGATAATTCTTTTATACGGGTGACAACCTGGATTGCAATTGTATTAGAGTGTGTAAATGTCATTACTAGTATCTGCCGATTCATTGACTACATGACTCTACAGATAAAAGATATTTAATAAAATGCATGTATTAATATATAAAAACATATGAAAAAAACCCACTTAAAAATACATACTTTTAATATGAACATATCCCAATTTCCAAAGATTTTCAAAACCCATTAAAAACCTTACGAAAGCTAAAAAATAATTAAGATCACAGCCCACTTACTCAATAATGAAATGATATTGATAATTCCCTTAAGAACATATACTAAGTGTTTTGATAAGTTTCGTATTTCCTTAATCGATATATTTTCATTAATTGTAAAGGCACATTTTTATAATCTTTATAATAGAAATATCATTTTTTTTCAATGTTTCAAATGCCATTATTAAGGTTTAACTACCCAAATCAGTATGTGTCTATAATTATAACAATATATAGTATCACTTAAACTGATTATCCTATTATTTTATTTTCAAATGTAGACTAAGATTTATTGTGTTAATCAAACCCATATTTTCACACCGTAATTATAAGGTGATTTTGTTTCGATAATCATCTTGTAACAAAACGTTTTTTTCATATTTGAAAATATATTATTATCGAGGTCAGCTCAGCATGGTGTCTTCCAACTAGAAATATGATACGCCCTAATAGAAAAATAATTATTAATCATACTAATAAATATTAATAACGCATTCCTTTGGCCGACTGCCGACCCCATCGGTGGGTATTGATACTTAACTAGTTCAATAACAGATGACTATATTTAGGCTTATTACTGCTGGATCAAATAACATCATTCCAATATTCCATGCGTGGATCTTGCAAAAGCAAAAGAGTATTTAAAAAAGTAGCATGCACATTTTTTTTATGTTTTGTAATACTTAATAGAACCGCTGATTTTCCACTGCAGAAAATGACACGTTATGGTTATTTTCCCACAAAGAAGTCACCATTTTCACCATAAACAGCCCCTGTTTGGGACCTTATAATGCAGATGCATCTTTCATGTTATTAATGCAGCCTATTAAGTTTATGGGAAAGGTAAAAGCATCGTTGTGGATGTACCAATCGTCTGTACATCGGAACAAGGTAAAACCTGGTAACCCTTTATTGAAAGTTATTCCAGCCCTGTACCTAATAAGTATCCATACGAAAATATTTGTATATCTTTATGCACTTATTATGATATGTGTATCTCACCGACATCAATGTATATCAGCTATTGTATTTTTTTTAACCTTTATCCCCCAACAAATTTAATTCATCATCGGAATGGTATACAGTTAACAAATTAACAACACTGTCATTCTTAGCATGTTTGACCATAATAATTTTTATCGTTTAGCGTATTAGCAAAAGAAGCAAAAAATGATTTACATTAACACCAAACTCCTTAAATTGTATTTATGCAAATGCTTTCTAACCCATAAGACATCGATTGATATTCTTTTGATATTTAATTAGTACCTTTGATATATGGAGGAAAAGGCCATATGACATACGGTTGAGTAAATACTTACTTTGTTTGGCTTTGTGATCGATAAATAATAACTATCTATTGTTGATGCTCCTTACATTATAACTCTTGCAATTATTCTGCAAACAAACCGAGTAATAAAAGCTTTGAGTGGGGTGGGGGACCTATCAAAGTAGTGATAAGCTATTCCAAAAGGCTTTTAAGTCAAAACATTTGTCCTGTTTGTGTTCAATGTGATGTAAAGGCAACATACCATAGTGTCAGTGTTGAAAACTCTTTTGGTTTTTTACAATTCGTGATCTTCGAGGGGTTAATCTGAACGAGTTAATCAACAAAGCCAAGATAAAAAGTATGCTGTCTGTGACACATGATAGATGTCAAGTACCCGAGGTGAGAAAACAGTTTCTAGACGTGTGGTACCTAAACCCATTGGCATTGGTTTAATATTCCTCTTGTTACAAATACAGGCTTGTGCTTCGCGGGGATAGCTTCCCGCCCCGTGTGGATCGAGGATAACTTATCAAACACCATCTAGTCAATTAACATGTAATATCATACCTGTTTTACATTAAGCTGATACACAATTTACCTGTGAAACAGGTGTAACCGATACCTCCCCGGTGGTACGTTACGTGTTTGCCAGGTGCTCTTTTACGTGATAGCAGCCACCAGCAATTTTATGATTACCCCACGTAGGAATATGGACGAGTATATAAAGGTTTCACAACACAAGTTTGGCCAGTTCTTATATTGCCACTGGATGATCATTGATCTAAACTTTTACTAAACGTATAACACTACATCAACGGAAAAGAATGGATTCTGTAATGACGGGAAACACAACCGATAGGATTAACAATGCTTTGGCAGCACTGAGGAGTGAAATGGTAAATATTATTTCCATTTTAAGATGTGTATCATTTCAAAAACTTTTAAATATACATTAAAAAGTTCCATATTTCTCTGCTCTATATCTGCATTTACAATAAGGATCGAATGATTTATCAAATAATTATTTTTATCGTTACAGCTTGACCTCAGACAACAAGATGGCCAACTGATGAAACAGCTCATTTGTATCAACGAAAACATTAAAACTTTGTCTAAGAGGTCGATTCCTGCCAGACCAATGCGAAAGAGATTTTCTTTGGTGAAAGGGCGAAGGAAATTCATCAATCCAAATGAATCAATTCCAGAAGAAGATTCTAGTTCCGCAGATTCCGACAGTGACGACAGCGTTTCTGGTACAGAGAACTACCAATGATGGATGCATCTGGTAGCGGTCACATGACACATCTTCAAATGAATCCTTAAGTGGAGTCAATCTTCTCGCTTAAATGACAGGACGGAACCAATCCGAACGATGAACTCTCTAGCTTTGAAGGTAAATGTTTAAGAAATAATAATTAAAACAATTATTTACACTTGAAAATTGTAATAGAATGTGTATATTTTTCTAGATAAATTGGTATACATTTGTCGATATTTTTGTTTACTTATGCACTTTCTAAATCCTAATGTGTTTTTGTCGTTTCAGAATCTTCTAGCTAACAGATATGGCCGATCGGGATCTGGAATCCATGACGATATCTAGATTGGCGTACTGGATCTGTGCATCACACCGAGAATTCTCGCCAATATCTGACAATGTCACAATGTCATAATTTAAACACCGAGGGCAATGAGGCAGCACTGAATCGTGTTTTATCACTGTGGAAGAACTCAGTCTGGACTTAAATCGCTGTTGTCACACAGCATACCCGTTTTCTGAATCGGGACATTATATTACGGTGTTTTACTGAAGAACATACATGATCTGAACGAAGTTTATGTTCAAACCGCGCTGTATAGGACATGGTTATTTCTTTCATATCTGACAATGACTTAAGCTTTGTGTTCGCTCTCAATGTCTGAAGAGCGAAAAGCGTAAACACCTTAGTCTTTCTGATAATTTACTTTTGTTCACCTCTGTCGAATATTTGCATGTGTTCGTATTATGTTAATGTATTTAACAGTGCACAAGAGGAAAATAGTAAACAAAGCCCATTGGTATATTAAGTGTGCAGTGCACCAACTATATATAATTATGCGCATTAATTGGAATACAGATATGTGTTTGCGTCATGAATTCCAATGCGTAGGTGTGAGAATTGTGACAGTAAGGATGTGATGTCGAGAGGCAATCGGGCATATTGCAATTATTTGTAAACCGAAAAAATAAAATCTATCTCAATTATATATTGTCGTTGTGTTTCACTTCATACGATGTCTTACATCAGTGGGTTGAGTTTACATAGAGTGTACTCTATAAACACACCTATCTGCTGTGTGATTTTAAGCGCAATATTTGGACATGGGACATAGACGTGGTACAATGATATCCTACAAACAGGTCTATATATACACACATACACACTATGGTTTGTGTTAAAGTATGTATCTTCAAATAGATATGCAGCAGCGTACACGAAGTATATGGTACTGATAACTAAAACAATGGTTATGAACTTAAAATGTTACAAACTATTTTATCAGTGTAGGGAATACTGGGTCAGAGTAGACCTATTTACAATTAAAACAAAGGACCATGATTGCAAAGATGTATTTCAAAGCAAACTTTGTACTTAAGGGGACGATTGGGTAGGTGATAACAGGATGCAAACATGTTGTAACAATGATAGATATTATAGTTGTTGGTATACAAAAGAATATTAGCGTATGTGAATTTCCCGGTAGCGGTACTACTTAAAACAAAACAAAGACAACAAGAATACATATTTGCAATATATACAGTCGTACTGGTAAAGCGTGGTTCCTTTATACGTTATCTAACTTGTTTATAAAATAAAATATAATATTCAAAATTATTTTTAATGAGGTCTGAAAATTGCATGATAAAATTAAACATGAAGACATTTTGATTACGAATGGTACAGGTAGATAATTTATTATAAATTATGCGGTTATCTTTTTATGAAAAATGTGCTTTGTTTACTATTGTCTTTTAATGTACTGTTAAATACATTTACATAAAACGAACACCTGCAAGGGTGAACAAATTAATCACATCATTTACCTACAAAAGCATCAATTAACGTCAGCACAGGATAGAAATAACAGGAACAGACATGATGTAAATAGAAACGGGAAGAACCACCACAAAAAAACAGTCTTAGTGACTGATTATTCTATTATAAAAATGTCAGGGAATATGCGGTCATACATTTCACATAAACAGTAAGAAATAGTGTTAACGTTATTATTAATTGTGTTCCTGTAATCAATACAAAATAATGTTTTCTTTTTATCGACTTAATGACAATACATTTTAACAAGAGGTCGATTCCTATTAATGGGCGCCAATATTACATATACATGTTTGAAAATGCAGCTGGTAAAAACGGCATCATGCCATATATTTTCGATCCATTTGTTTCAAGAGAAAAACATTAGAATGCAATCAGATTCTTACGATTAGACAATACTCCACATATTTATTCTCGACCTGGGTGTTTTTATCAGTATGACTGTATATGGAAAAGTCGATTACAATTTCTACATGACGACAATGGTTGGGTACACGTGTTGGTAAATGTACACATTTTTGTTTTGTTTTGGCATGATATAATTTATTTCACCTACGTAAATTTGCGACATGCAATGTTTAGTAGGGGGCCTTTATGACACATCTTAATTTTTGATTACTTATCCTACACCATCTAGACAATTAACATGTAACAGTATACTTATTTTACCACTAACCAATACATGTCTTACCTATCAATGGTGTAAATAATCGCTCTCCGTTGGTTCGTTAGCGAGCTACTTTGTTTCTTGGTATGGGTTTTCAACCACCCACAAATGTTGTAACAATGCATCACGTGGGAGAGACGTCCGGTATATATAGGAGTCAGAGCGTAAACCTGGTCATTTCTAACAAAGCTGCATGGCAACGTCAAACCTAAACTTCTTCTACGACACACCTTCATATCGAAGGATTACAATGGACTCTTTACTTACATCAGCTCCAGCCACTTTCAGCTCAACTGATAGAATTAACAATGCTCTCGCTACTCTAAGAAGCGAAATGGTAAGCATCTCTGTCCTTTAGTATTGCCTCAATATTGAATTGTATTTCTTATTTAGTCAATGCACATAACAACATTTTAAGTCCAAAACCTAATTATTGTTGTTTACCTTTTATTTAGCTTGACCTAAGACAACAAGATGGACAATTGATCGAACAGCTTATGCGTATCAATGACAATATCAAGACATTGTCCAAACGGAGGCAAGCTCCCAGAAGATCACTGAAGAAAAAGTTTACTTTGGTAAAAGGACGACGGAAGTTCATCAACCCGAATGAATCAATTCCAGAAGAGGAAAATCCACTGGTGTTACAACTAGAAACGTCCAAGTATTGCATGAGAAGTAATCTGAGTGGCTCCCTCTCTAGTATCGAAGGTAAATATTTTTTGTTTTCTTTATTTCCATTACATTTGTATTCCAAATACTTTCTACAACTATATGGTGTAGTGTCTAATACTGAAACTTGCTATACCCCTGTGTTTGTGTCTTACAATTGTACAAGATATCAAATGAAGCTAATATATCTGGTCAAATATGTAAATTTCCTTCTTTTTTTATTACTATTCAGTACATAGGATCATTCTTAAAATCATTTATCTTGTTATTCCAGATGTATCAAGTTCTACAGAAGACCTGAGCTCCGTGGAATCCGACAGTGACGAAAGCCTATCTAGTATAGAGCCTAACCTTTAGTAACGGAGTCACGTTATATACGGACCAACTGGGACTCGACGATTGGGCTAACTTGTACCAGATGAACAATTTACTGTAAAAAACTTTTCGGAATCAAAAACGTCTATGGAGTATCTTTTGAATGTATTCCATTACTGACAATTGTGGATTAGACGAAAGTGACAATGAACAATTCGATACCAAATGAACTGCCTTCGATTGTTGTGTTCCGGAGACCAAAATGAAACTGTTAAAATACAACTTTTCATTTGACTTATACGCGTATGTACTGTCTGCCAAATACCGTATTGTGTTTAATAGGTGTAATAGTTCCTCCTTATATTGAGACTGTATATTTGCCTATTTAGGTAAAATAATAACGATTTTTGACAAGACGTGTTATTCTCAACACGTTATATACAAGTGACAAGCAGAACCTATCTGTACTATATATGGTATATCCAACATTTTCAAACGTTCGATCAAATATAATCGAGTATAAGATATCATTTACTTTTAAATTGATGATGAATGAGAATATAAATGTGTGTGAATGATGTATGCTCGCCTGTTTTGAACACGAAATATTGACAACAGTCTGTGATTTTAAGGCTGAATTAATTATATTGTTGTTATTTTTCTACATTTGTTATTAATAGAATAAAGGAGAAAAAACAATTATGATTTGCTTTATAATTTGTAACATATTACAAAACAGTAACAACGACGACAACAGCGACTACAGTATCAACAACAATTGCACATATAGGACATATATCTGAATTAAAGCGGTCTCTTCAAATACTGTAGATATCTATTGAAACCGGCAAACAAACTTATTACAGTTGAAAACCATTTTTATAAGTTAATAGGTTCAATGAAGTATAAATAAGCAAAACGAGGAATGGGATCTAGAAAGTGTCATATGCAGGTTCAAGATCTTGAACTGTCTGAAAATTTGCCCAAAACATTTCAATAGGAAAGATTGGAATGTCAAACCACATCATTCGTGTATGACGTCCAATGTCACGTTGTCCTGATCAAAAGGACAGATAGAATTCTCTCATGAATATTCTAAAATGTTCGGTTTAAAGGCAGGTATTGTGCAATGAAATATAAAGCATGTTTTGCAATAGAGTGTATCGCATGCGGACTACTTACAAATGAGGATATCGTAATACATTTTAGAACAACGAGGCCTTGGCACGTATAAACAAAGCATAGTGTTAATATAAAGATTAAGGGGATTTTAAGATGCATATGCTAATCATTTTGATGACCAAACAAGTTATAAATTGATTTAACCATACAGAACAAAGCTGTTGATTTCTACACATGCATGTCAATACTATCTTACAAATGAATAATGAACGTTATGCATAACCAGCAATCATTATTCACTCGTTTGTCCCCAAACGCATGTCTTTATGGTGTAGGTTGACTGAAATCTACACCACAATGGAAAAACATATAACAATGCATAATTGTAATAGCAATGTCAATGTCTAAACATACCATCACTAATGAAGCCATGATTTCTATGAGAGTTGTGTCCCTTTACAGTTGATTGAAGGGGAAATATGACATGATATTAGCCAATATATTTTAAAGTTATAATTATACCAAAAAAAAAAAAGTTAACGTCACAGTACCCACTGAACAAACAATCACAGTTTTAGTTTGTAAATAATGACGAAAATGTACCGTTCTTAATTGATGCGCCATGCGACGTTATTGATTTTCAATTTTTGTATGTGATTTTTCACAATCCTGTTATTTCACAACTGATGGTAGTTTGGAACAGAAATTCATTCAGAACGACCCTTGTCTCTTAAATATTCCAAAGATATGCCATGTTTTGCTAAATGCATTTTTCATCTCCAAGTATAAGCCAAAACTGGAAGGGGAGTACCGATTTGTGTAGAGCTACACCTGTTTCGCGATTACGTACATGTAACCATGACTATACTTCCGGTTCTATTTATAGAACCACGCGCCGGAAATATCAGATTGTTATCAAAATGAAAAGATAATGATATCTATTTAGGAAAAGTGAACAAAAATGATTGGTATCGGTACTATGGTATAAAATGCATCAATGTTTCACTAAAAAGTGACCCGATTTGGCTACTGTGACGTTAGCGTCTTCCAAAAATATTACTGTAGTTGCTCTTTTCTATTCTCTTTTTTCAAACACGAACTGTTTTCATAAGACTGGACATAGACAACAATATAGTCAATGACTACTTCGACATCAACAGTATCTATTTATGATTCCTGTTTGCATGTTTGACACCATGTGGTCCCTATGCCAGTAGTCAAGCCCACGCTTAGCATCACACGGGGGTCCAACAAGCTGTTTCTCATGGCTTTGTTAGCAATTATAATTATACCTAACTGACTTCAGAATGCATTATAATCTACTTTAAGACGTTATGTCATAACGTTATCATTGTTTCCGCGCTGTATCCAGCTTTGTTGACTGTGTATATGTTGGGTAAACCCTCACCCACCAAGCGTAGCTGGGGGTAAGCTGACTGTTGTTGTCAGTCGTAAAACGGGTGCACACACAAACCCACCTTGTTGTGTACATTTCGGGAGGTGTCTGCTACAGGCGCCGTAGTTCAACACACCTGTCACACCACAGGTATACACGTACTTTTCGTACTAGTACACTCCTTAACAAGTGCAAGTTGTCAAAGGCGCGTGTCAATTTGTAGCGAATGACAATGATAGGGGGAGGGTATTTATTGATTGTCTTCGTTTTTTTTATATTGATGATATATAAATTACAGAAGCAATATTATTAGTTAAAAAAACGGTGTGAGAAAATGTTATCTTAGGGTCAATTTAAATTACCACCTTTTGGTTTGTTTGTGTTTTACATCCTATTAACAGCTATGGTAATTTAAGGACGTGTCAGGTTTTGGTGGTGGAGGAAAGTCGGAGTTCCCGGAGAAAAACCACCGACCTGCGGCAAATACCTGGCAACTGCCCCACTTAGGCCTCGAGCCCGCGACCCAGTGGTGGAGGGTTAGTGATAGAAGAAACCACCTGGCCACTGCGGCCCCAAATTACCGACGACTGTGCGGGTATAAAGTTAGAGGATATAAAGAGGATGACAAAATATTAGTTAGAACCTGATATCAGTTTTTCCCAACATTTTCGAATATAAGTTATGAATCCTACAATGATACACACGCAGACGTTACTTAGCCATATATTATCAACGAATTGCTATTATCTTAATAATCTTATTAAGTTAATAGTCATACATAAACTGTGTGATCTATATCGATATGTAAACGAAGCTGTTCAATATGTAAATGAGACTGTTGCACAAGCTAATTGGTATATACAATTACTATACTAATTAGGACGTTTTCTGGTGTTTCCAACCAGCCTTTACGCTGTCCATCCTTTAACAACCATTGTAAGAGTTATGTTGACAAAACTGGACAACATATATAATATATTAGATATCGTGTTTACTAACCGATAATCATTAATCTTAGGTATCTCCAGACGGTATAGAGATAAACTTTGAACGCAGAATGTAAATTCTAATCCTTGACAAGCAAATCATGAAATGAACACATGCTTCTTTGAAATTAACACCTGACGTGTGTTCCTGTAACGAAAGGGATTTTGTAAATTATATGCGCAGGCGTTAAAATCAGGACACGTGTATAATATGTCGCCCAATGATGCACTCATTTACATAAATAGAAACCGTTGTTACGTCACTTATACTGACATTTGTGAAGAAATTAGAATAAGGTATCAATACACATGTGATGACAATCTCAATGACGAGATACAATTGTACAGAGAACTCGAAAGTAGAGTTAGGTGTGACGTACTTTATATCTATGATAATAGTATGGGAAGGATACATTTAACTAAAAGAAACAAGCTATTACAGTTATAACAGGTCGGAGTACAATGGTATTGACTATTGCAATGATAACTTATATTCCCTTGTGTTTATGATATACAAGGTTAACTGGTCCCCCATCAGTAGCGTTACATTTCAAAACTTCTTCTAAAATAATTAACACTTCTTCGTTATTTTTGTCCATTGAAGTAACTATATTTCCTTCGAAGAGTATTTAAAGCATATTATACAGTGTATGTCAATCAAATAATATATAGTATACATACAATATCTGTATCGAGTGTAAAAGGTTAAAAATAAAATGTTAATTGAATTGAATTTGCAAATATGATTACTTTGTTGATTAGGTCTAGAAATAGCCGACTAATTATAATTTTAACTAAGTTTTCTCTCCTGCAGCGAAACGCACAATGTCTATGACTATCAGTCAGGGAATAAACGAGTTAAACCCGTCCTTGAATGCATTCTATAACATACAGAACAACCTATCATTACGAGATGGAAGTTATTTTAACATTGCAGGGGAGCTATTTTACAAGGCTACGAGAGGTTTAGTGCACAATAACATACCATATGTTATCATGCATATGGTTTATGTGCTGAAAAGCCATTGACGTTAACTTCATTACATGGCAACAACAATTGACATGTTTCAGGGTGAAAAACCGCGTGAGAGCTCAGCCTTATTGTATCTGGTGATTACGTATACACGAAGGCAAGACGCTCTCGCGACAATAGACCATGACTCATTGGTGAAAAACATGGGGAAAACACGGCATCGATAAACAGAAAACCGAAAAACAAATATAACGTGATAATGAACAATGGAAACCAAGGAGATAACAAACAAATACATACAACATCAATCACCAACTACTTTTCCGCTGATGATACACTTTGAAGATTATATCATTATATCCACCCAAGATATATGAGTTAGATATATAAAAAAGGAGACAAACAAGGAACTGGGTGTTACGCATAACAAAGAGTAGTGGAAAACCCCATTTCCGATTATGTCATATGATATATTGAGCATTATCGATAATAGTCTTATCTTATGATTTACAAACACAACACTTGAAAATCGTCTTTTGGTTTCGGTAGCAAACCCGGATACGGATAACCGTAGGTATATCATTTCAAATAACAGCTTGTCTTTTAGTTGAGTTTTGTGCTCTTGTGTTTTTAAGTATAATTCATATTAGAACGAGCATTATATATATATATGAATATACGTCCTAATCTCAAGATTCATTAATATAAAATTGAAATAAAACAATTTTTCTTAATTATATGAATGAAAAAACGTTTTCTATAGATTTGTTTTGAATTAAAGGAAATTCAAATGTTGTTTTTTTTAAAAGAAAGACTTAAATTTCTTTGGATATCTGACTTAATTTGACATTAAGATAATGCTGCCTGGTACGGCTAGGTCTAGATACATATCAAAACGAGTTGCAAATAGGTGCACAACTGCTTGATTGGCCAGTTTTTAGATACATAATTATGATTGACGTCATAAGTGCCATGCGGATCACTTGATCTGGCGAGTGCTAAATCGTTAAAGCGTATTTTAATGACATTAAATACATTCATGCAAAAGTCGTTGCTGATGTTTGCTGATTATGATGTCAGGCCCATCCTGTTTTTGTATATAAAATAAGATGAAAAAATACAATAGTTAGTTAATTGGTATAGTGACAACTCATTTCACTACATAAAGATTTTAAATTATACGTG
This sequence comes from Chlamys rubida, assembly GCA_032359455.1. Classification (NCBI taxonomy): domain Eukaryota; kingdom Metazoa; phylum Mollusca; class Bivalvia; order Pectinida; family Pectinidae; genus Chlamys; species Chlamys rubida. The sequence goes on from JAUMHH010202643.1 coordinate 12,931, forward strand.
TAAGAAAATCTTACATTTTAGGACTTGCTGTACTAAATATTTTACATCATACACATTTTCCCATGAAATTTGATATCAATACTTTGTTTTTGCACTTAATATGCATCAAGGTAAATTTGATTTCCATGTTACGTTCTATCTATTGAGATGTATTACATTTGATTATGAACACGTGCATCGCCCATTACATTCCTCAATACTCATAAACGACATGATCTACAGTAAATAATATATAAACATGTATATATATGATATAAAGTTATTTGTCAAGCAGTGTAAATCTAAACATAAATCATTTAAAATTCTATCTCATAAAACTCAGGAAATTTTCTTAAAGAATTATATCTTGCAGGTAAATAAGGAAAAAACCGCAAACCATTCATGTTACTAATAGTCTGTAGCTTCTGCCTATCCTTTAAAACGAACATAAATCTAACCTAAACGATATCTCATTAAAGATGTCCGGCTATTTTTGATCAATCGATATCACAACATAGAAAACTCCCGGATGTCCTTGTATTTATCTCCGTGCCTAGATGACATCTTAATATATATTTTGACACTGTTTATATTCTTACCGGCAGTTTAGAATGTGGTTTGCTATAAGATTGAGTCTTTTATGTGTACAGACATGTAATTTTCATGATAATAAATGGCAAATTGATATTTTTGAAATGTTCCCATCACAAAAGTTTAAATATTGATAAATAAAATGTATGAATCATGCCCAACGTTAGCTTGTTAATTTATGAAACCTGCCTAGTTTACAGTCACTTGTATTCTATAAACTCCTTAATTTGTTTACGGTAAGCAAGCTACGGTAAATATCACAACTGCAACTTAATCGTGTCCAGTATAATAACGGGTTAGATATCTGATGTTTTTCTTAATCAATGTATGAAATAAAAAACAAATTTGATTCCCAGCAGATTCAGAGATTTAAAAACAAAGTTACTTCATCAATTGGCATGCTCGTCAGACACTGGACACTGCACGTTGTTAGACTATTGCATCTTGATGTGGTATTTTAGCTAGCATAACTGTTTTAGGACATTTTTGCGAGATGATTTTGAATTTTTAGACGTCTTTAAATGACCTTAGCTATTGCGAAAACGCAAAATCCTAAACCTACAAATATATGAACACTCCATCAATGACGCTAGTCCCGGGTGTTACATGTATAATGTAACATGTCTTTGCCATTGTAAAACTACCCTACCTATCAGCGATTTGTGTTTATAAGTATTAATAAATTTTGATGATAATATAATATATTTCAAACCTGAAAACCTGAACTCTATATCAATGATATTTTCGCTTTATTCGCTTTGAACATCAAAACGAATTAAAATACTTCAGGAATATTTTAACAACATAGTATAACATGTCTAAACAATGAATATAAGTCTAATGATGATCTGACTCGAGTTGAATTGTTTTAAGAGTAAATTGATTTAAGTAAAAATGCAACAAAATTTAGATATTTAAGGTTGAGAGTAGACCTTAGTTTTTCAGATACACTGTTTCTCATTTATGTGATTTCATTATATACTTTTCAATCATAGGTTTGTACCAAAGTTACTGCTACGAAACACATACAAATAATACTGTTTTACGAACATAGAATGATGTGACACTGTGTATAACCTGGTATCTATGGCTGTTATCTATGTTATTTTTTCCCTAATGTTAACCTTGTAGACAATGAAGCAACGTATTTATCGTATATCTACTGTATATATGTATCGGTGTTTACTATGTTAAACATTCGTATTTACCACTCCGTGCAGATGGGCGAATTTATCAGCAGAGTGAATAGTAGAAACAGCCAATAACAAACATAAGTATCAATTGTAAAGAGCGAAATTAACACTAGATTAATACAAATTTTAACAGTGAAGGATGAAGGAATTTTGCATGGGCGAAAATGTCCTGTTATACATTTTTCATTTACATGAAGTCGATAGATATCGTTTAAAATGGGGACTTACACACAAATGATGGTAAAAACACTTATTGTATTCATATTTTCGAGATAATGAGTTCGAGACGAGGAAGGACAAAACAAAACCTGACGTTTTGAAATGGGCAATTAAAGAATGCTCAAATCCCTAAAACCACTTGAAATATTTGAATACATGACATGGTTGTTTGTCATACAATGGATCGGAAATGCATTGTTTATGGAATTAATCAGAAACCAAAACTATTTGGAATTTGTTTAAGATTTTTTATTTGTTCTGATCTCATTCGGTATGATAACATTCAAAACATTCACAAGCATCCAGGCGTATACATTCAAACAAATTCTTTTGGAGATATAAACACATTCATACGATAACAAATGATCGACAAAATAATGTTTAGCAAACACATATATCCCATCCATTCATACTTATCATCAGGTCGATAATACATGCCAAACATTTGTTTTACGTTCTAACGCAAACAGTATGGCTGTATAAATCAATATTATAACTTATACTACTTATCTAGAGTCACGTTCCCATCTCACTTACTCACACTCCTACACTTGGAAGCAAATGAGCAATCATAGGATAAGCCTCGCTTGACGTCTTGAAGTCTAATGACTATTTCGACCTATGACTCGTAGCACCATAAGACAATAAACCACTGCAAGCACATCATTTGTTCATGTTTTTGTTCTGTTGGGTTTTGCTTTTTTATCGTCTCTCATTGGGGAAATACAACAGTCAGATATCTAACGTCCTTATAAATCCATTCCATTCTAATATCAAAGACTAATGATATGTGTGATACTTCAGGTGAATACGTCTCAGAATCCAGTTTCAGATGGTCTGTAACTAGTTAAAGCTTTCCTGAAAATCCGTATTGATATTGCCGCGAGGGTCCTTGATTCAGTCATCACAGAGACTTCGAGTATCCTGGAGGCAGTTCAGCGATAACCTCGAGTTGTTTTTAAGACAATCCCTGGTAAGGCGACATGGCTTTTCCTGAGAACTGTATTTGGGAGTATCAGGAAAATAGTCTGAGCAAGATTTTGGAGTCAGGCTCACATTTTTAAAGTGTCATAAGACGACGAAATGTTTCAAATTGATTTCATCAGTTCTCAAGACACAGCTTGTTGTTCAAAGCTTTCAGACTGCGAGAACTTCCACAGTTTGATATTCCTTCTAAAAATTTCTTCATATGATTGGTCATCTGTTTCTGGAATTTTTGCGACGAACAAAGATCGCGAAGTTACGGAGGCAAAAGAGTCACTTAGGTTTTGTTCTGTACTACAAAAACTTTCATCACTGTCAGAATCCACGCAACCCATATCTTCGGTCGAGCTGGAGGAATCTAAAACAATAAGAATAAACTTGTTTGTTAGTTTTGAGATAATACATTTACTTTTATTTAAAAATGACCCAGTTGAAAATATATTCATTTATGCAGAAGTATATTCAAACAGAATATGTTTTCTTTACTTTGTTTCTAAAACTGAAGGCGATTAAAAAATATCAATTAGTACTTACCAATGCTACAAAAAGACCCGCTGAAGCTCCATGTCATTCGTTTTTGTTGGACATTTGTGGAATGTTCGGGGATTGATTCATCACTGTTGACAAACTCTCTCCGCCCATTGACAAACGATAACTTTTTCTTCAATGGTCTGTGGGTACGTGGACGTCGTTTGGCTAAGCTCTGGATGGTGTCGTTGATGTTGATCAGCTGTTTCATTAACATCACGTCTTGTTGTCTGAGGTCAGCCTGAAATGATAATAGATTGAAGATGTCAATTCATACGTAAAGTGTGTGTCAGTGATACTATTCAAAAGACACCCTTTTTTTGTGAAGAACAAGTCTAGTTTTAGAAAGGTGTAGTGTATAAATTTAATAATAGAATCAAAGTATAAGAAAACAACATAAAGATAAAAATAAAAAATAAATAATAAAAATGTATTACTAGATAATTCAAGTATATATTGTAAGAAACTAACAGAAGACAATTCCAAGTGTCACTATACAAAAAATATAGATTTTAAAATGAATTTCTTAAGCTAATACAGACATGTTTTTCATAGTAAAAGACAAATGAAAGTACACATTACCATTTCACTCCGCAGTGTTGCCAGAGCACCGTTTATCCTATCAGTAGCAGAACCGTTGGCTGGAGCTGATGTCAGTACAGAATCCATAGTAAACCTGACGTTGGCTTTTCTTACTCTTTATGGCACTAATAGCAGGTACGTGTTACCTGTAATGTGTTACGTTTATAACTGAAGATTTACCTGGTGCTTTCACTCCTATATATACTGTGGGACGTTAACACCTCACTACAAAGCACCAGGTGATCTGACTATGTGTGTTACAATACACCTGTGCCAGGTAACGTGTCGACAGGTAAACTGTCTGCTGGGTTAGGGCTCCCTCTGATACCGGCGTGTCCAGTCATATTTCTGTGTAACATAGCATAATGATATAAGGGGGATATTAACAGTAGGAGTCCGGCTTCGCTGTGGTCTAAACAGCTATCGTAGAACGGCAGTCGGTCCTTGAACTTTGTTGATGTTGACTCCCTGAAAGATTATAATTTTGTGTCAAGGATTTCAAAACAACGTTTGGTAATTTTTTCAAGCTACAATTAAAAATTGAAATAATTGTTAAATATTAAACTTTAAAACATGAAAGTTCGGTCCTTGATATTAAAACAGATTTTTTAATTTATTATATTCTAATCGAACATACTTTTTTTTATTTCACATGCATATATATTCCTTGTAATACTCGATATATGTGCATATTTTCCATAAAGATTAATACATTTCGTTGTTTATTATTCCTTACATAATTAAAAAGCAGACATGAATGATGATTCAGAGTAACAACCAATAACGTCCATTAGACTTCCCGTAAATTTGATACGATTTACCTGGGATTCCCACTTTTTTGTGTCTTTATTTGGATAGTTCTGCTGTATTTGTCTAATCTGCCCTTGGCGTTGACTGATATATTACAGTGAATATAATTAATTTAACTCTTTCGGCACATCTAGGCTCCCCTTACTGTCGACACTATATATTGATCTAAATGGTTCTTTGTTACCATAACTGTATACACAGATGGACAAAAATGATGAAGCCTCTCTGAGATATTTATCAAAACGAACAAAATGAACGCAGACACGTTGAATTTTGAAGTTTATCTTGAAATTCTACTGAAATGTCCTTCGTTTCATGCCAAAGTGGATACATGTACATCTCGATCACAAGAGAACCCTTGGTTTGATTATCATCATTATAAGGTTTTTGATATAGCGCTCTATCTAACTAAAAGAAATCACTATACGGCGATTTAAATACATAGATATACAATTATTATATGTATCATCATTGCCCAAACGACAATTATATATATCGGATTTTATGTTAACTCGTTATATCTGTATTTCATTGTGCTAAATCGTCTTAAGCAATCAATTGAAAAAATGAATCAAACAATCAGATTTAAAAATAGTTCACATACACTTCGGATTTTCCAATATGTATATGATTCTTGTGATATGATATCATATTAGTTAAAGCGTGGGTATTGCTAACATTATATGTCAGTTAAGTCATGTTTATCGTGCATTCTTCATATCATTTCATTTGACTTTCTGACATGGCGTTATAGAAAACGTGTTTGATACTCAACGAAAAAAAAAGTCTGTGAATACACACACACCGTTATACGAGTAAACATGTATTCTTAAGGTTTTCCCTAAATACTGACGTGTCCTTTGAATACTAATTCGTACAAAGATAGATATTCCCTAATGCGGGGGATGTGGTAATGCATTTATCTACAAATTAATTTATACAATATTGTTACGTTTCGCACGTATATGAAATCATATTAACATATGCACGTAATTAGCATACTGCACACCATGATGTTATTCACATGCAGCACGACACCACATCCGACAGAATATTTCGTAATTAAAATTATTCATTGTGATTAATGAACTCGTTTACTTGGCTAACAGCCGACCTACTCAAAGCGCAATGTATCATATAACCTCACTAATAAAAATTCACAAACCGACACTTTTGATGTTTATTTTACAGTTAGATTTTGTGGTGCACAATAGTACTCTCAAATGGATTATCATGACAAATATTTACGTCACTTACAATGAATTAAACAGGAAAAAACCCGGAAGTTACTTCCGGCGGTGGTTTTAATCCATTTTACACATTATATCAAACCATAAACTTTATAAGATGTCAATGTATTGTTACATATTCTTTCCAAATAAAGCATTGACTTTTCTTCTTAAATTGAAAGTTGAAACAAAAAAGTAACACAACAGCATCTACGTGTATAATAATGGCCTGTGACACTTATAAGTATTGCTACATTAGACATATGAAGTATTGTTTTCTCCTAAAAAGGTGTCACTGAATATAATGTCGATAACAGAAATAATAATGCTTCATAAAGTTATTTAGTAAGCTGAAATTTTGCAGTAGTTCATGAAATTAGTGAATTTACTATTCTGAAGAAAACAAATGTTTGAATATCTTTGAAATAAAAACAGGAGATATAATGAAGGTCATCTTCGATATGTAATTCCAAAGGACGTCGTCACTGGTATTTAAGACTGCAAGCGCATATCGGGCTCTGATGTTCCTACATAAAAGAAGAGACAGAAAAGTTCGCATTAATGAACCAAATGCCCAACATAATGATAAAATAACACGTTCCAAGCTCGGTGGGAAGGAACCTTGTATCCCCTGGACCACATGCGTTTTATGAAATATAATTGATCTACCCGAAGTTCGAGACAATATTGCCGGTAAAGATTGGTTTTATAATCCACATACATCTGTTGGTTCTCTCTTTACACGATTGCGTCACTACGTGGGGCAGAGTAAACATGTGTCTCCGCATGAATTAGAGACTAACGCATGATCCCCAATAATTTGGAATGATTTTTGTATACGTTAAAGAGTGGCAATCGGTACATTTTGGCTATAACTCTGCCCCTAATATATCTATTTCTCTCAGTTCTATTTCGAATTCATAGGGAAACGATTAATTTTATATCTTCGGTCGTCACATAGAAATCATAGGAATTATTGACTAAAGAAAACATTTCATTTTCCGAAAGTTTGGCATATTTCCAATCCAAATAAGACATGATAACATAATGTTTCCTTTGGTAGGAGTGACCTTGTTTGACAAAAAATAGATGCAACATAGTTTGTAGGAATGAATACGCATGTTAATGACACTCAAATACGGAAAATTGACTGCATTTAGTAAATAATGCAGAAGATATTACATACGCATATATCATTTATACCGATAAAGTCTCTGGTAACTTGTTGCCACGATAAAATAAACTAATATATTTTTTATATTTTATCAAACTCTTTCTGGATCACTGAGGTATATTACGATCATGACCAAATTAGATTTTATTTTGATGTTTATTAAAAAGTTCAATAACAAGTAAATTGGATTTGAAGGTGTCATTTCTTAATATTAGAGTACTATCAAACTAATAAACAAACGAAGCAATAACGCGTTGACACCCTATCAATAGAAATTTAAAAATATTACACGCATGGCAGAATATAACAATAATAAGTAAGTGAAGAAAACATTATTTACCATTAGCTTTTAACGTTTTGCTGAAAAGTGTACTCCCTGACGTCAGTTTAATGCTGTTTGAATATCAATACTCGGTCTCACTAACACCTGTGTGGAAATAAATCATTGTCTCTTTAGGTTGTGATAGAATCTGTGACTTAAATGCATATCATATTTAATGCATATTAATTTGATGATGTCATTGATTATAGCAATGTCGACATATATTTCTATGGAATACAATATATCTAGTAATGAAGCTATCAAAGCTTAGAGCATAAAGCCTGTTAAACAGGTTATGTACAGTACAGAAGTAAATAAAAGTATGCAGTGTATCATGCTGTTTATCTATCTTCAGTCAGACCTACTGGTTTTGTGTTTCGTTGTACTATAATCCATGGGAATACATTATATCTTTCTGGATATTTAAACGTTTAACACATTGTTTGTTTCAGAACAGTACGTGTGCAAAACAATCCTCCGTTCTTAACCCGAAAAATATTGTTTTCTACACACTGTTCTACCTATGGCCATCATTTGTTTCTGAATACATACTTACTTAACTGCGTCTATCCATCCGTATATTGAGATGAGCCCCCAGTGTTTACACTGCTATGTAACAGGAAGTTTGAAGGGAAATATCTGAGCCATGAAGAAAATATTGGAACTATAGGTCGATAAAACAATAGGCAACAAGAAAGGAAGAGATAACTATTAAAGTGGGCTAAATATCAACCCATATACACACACCCATATACCCCTCTCCTACCTAATCTCATCAGGAAAACCCCGAACACACCCATCCATACGCACTGCTCCCATACAATCTCCTCATTAAGTCCCATTAGAAAACCAGTTGCCCCCCCCCCCCCCACACACCCATATCCATACACGCTGCTCCCATTCCACTTCATCCCTCATCCCCCACCTACACTTCTCCCCTTTACCCATACACACCATTCCCATCCCACCTCTTCCCAACCTCTCCTACCCCACATTAAAGCACACCATCTCCTTACTAAATCCCATCGAGACACAAGTTGCTCAGGACGGATTAGCATGTCGATGTTATTTTAGCATCCGAATTTTATGCTGTAATATTATGTGTTTATCTAATTTCACATCTTAGATTAAAACCGTTTAAGCCTTGGTTCAGAAATCTGGATTAAGATGTTTTTCCATGTATAATTGTTTATCTATAGAAGTTTAGGGTCAATCGTCACTTCACCTCCCAGTGACCGATGGGTCTTTAATAAGTATATAGGTTTAATCATCAAGAGTGTCTATCAAGGATAGGTGCAGTGTATGTACTATGGGCCACCTAATTGCCTATATTTATTTGTGTAAATATTATCCTGGGATCTCAACATGATAACGTATTTCTTTACCCGATAGGATAATTAACGGTTACCGTGATATGAACCTATATAACCCTTTAACAGTAAGCTGTATACTACAAAATATTCGTCTTTATTACGGTATTTGAAGTGTATCGATCATTTATAAGTAAACGAATATATACATCAGAGTCATCGACTTGTTGACTTGAAAGAGAAAAACTGATACCAAAGTATGCATATACTATATATATATTTTTTTTTTAAATATTTATCTCCCGCAAGGTATCAACATTCTGATGTCAGCAATACATGTTATATACACTTTAAGCCAAGCTGTTTACACAAATTTAAATATAATACCATTATTTTTACCTCCATACCATGAGTATTATTTATTAACTTTAAATAATCGATCTGAAATTCAAAGCTGTCATGTTTTGTTTGATTAGCGTTAACTGCATACCTGTCTAAACATCCGCATTGTAATTAAATAATGTAATGATTTGTTCTCAATTAGTTGCCTGACTATGACAAATACCTGCACCTGACATTTATCTCATAATATATTTCTATCGCTTAATTTTAATAGGAAAAAATAATGATAGATGGTATGTCATCCCACTGTGTCTTTAATTGTAAAATCAATAACGCCGTACCTGGTTTTCCCACTGCAACTGCCAAATATAACCCCGAAGCTGAATTTACTCTGGCAAAATTGACACGAATTCAAGTTTTAAAAACATGATCTACTGCAAGTAACAGTTGTAAATTTGTTATGATCTATAGGATTTTTTAGGCACATGTCCCAAAATGGTGTTTTTAGACGCGAATTAAAGGAGTGGGCATATGCAGGCCTAGCCTGCTAGTTGCTTCTATTGAATACGTTTTGTCAATACAATGTATCTTTAGTTAAAGTAGAAATTAATTTAATTTGACTTTTAGTACTAATGATGGGTTGAAACAGATGTTTCCTTAGTGACTATCATACACTTATAGTTAAATGTTAAAAATAATCGAAACAAAGATCCGAAATTATTCTTACTAAAATAGTTCTGACTTATGGTTCATTGTATTTTCATAGATATGATATATGAAGCAGCTAAATAAAATGTCAGGTGTCTAGCAAAACATTGTTTCTCTTCAAACATCTTAGGGTACAGTGTCAGCAATATGCTATTATTGAGATGAGCCGTGGGAATAGAAAACATTCAAATGTGCGTGTTAGATTTTGGCGAAATGTATGCTCACTTATCGACTAAAGTCAGAGTGTTATGATCATATTGAAAGATTCATCAACCACCATGAAAATTACACAATCGGTTTCCGTCGAGACATTAAGACAAATTGAAAGTCTAGGCATTGGTGCCTACCACCATCCGGACTTGTGGTTTTCTGTGAGAGCTAACTACAGCGTCGCGTCACTGTACGTTAAACCCCCGAGCCATGCCAGTACACATACTTATAGATATGTTGTCAATTAGCATATAGGCTCTGTACTACCGCCGCCAGACAACAAACAATATAAAGAGGGTCATTCAGTGCTGAACAAGTAAACAAAGGTAGTGCAATATAATGAAGAGTTCCCATAACAAGCTAACTTGACGACAGTGGTTATGAGTGTTACATGTGTAGGATATGGGGATATAGAGTTCTACTTCGGTAAAATTCGACACTGGCTTTGTGAATGCAGAAATAAATATAATAGATTCGTTTCTAGATAATTCAATCGTTAACCAAGAAAATTCTTGGTAACGGAAAAGGTATAGTATAGCAATGGTATGTCTTAAAAATACACAGAAGCTTAAGAATATGTTTTTAAGAAGTTTCTAGGTAAGATTAACAAAAAAAAAAAATGTTGCCGAACAGGAGATCACCGGTACATCTACATGAGATAACATTATAATACATGTTTGTCCGGTACACACTTGGTACATGGGAGGGGGGAAATTTAAAGAAAAAAACCCCAAAACAAATAAAATAAATTTCAAAACTAAAAACAAGAACGTAAGAAAAAAAAGCAACAAATGCTTGAGAACATTTTATGTATATTGAACTTTACATCACAAATATTAAGCATGTATAATGCTTAGAAATTAAGTGAGTTATCAGCGCCAATAATAACAGATTATACCAGGATGAGTAGAAATTACCCGTTATCAGTCTAGACGAGTGTAATGGGTTTTTAACGGCAGGATATAAACCAATCCTCTGTATTGATCAGCTATCGACACTGGGCAATTCACTTTTGTTGTAAGCTGACACGCCCTGTGAAGAAACAGACTACAGAACACACCAATTTATAACCAATCCTCAAATACAAGTTTACTTTCATACCGGAACAAATTTATACAAGTGATATTAGATAGCCATTTTAAAGTTTATATGATTATAGTATATTTACTTATTGACGTACGCACATAAATTATCTGGAGTGACTATATCTTTTAACTGCTGTCTAAATGTTGAAACAAGAAAATCCTGAAGTGGATTTTTTTTTATTTGAACAAAAAGTAAATCGTAATAATCGCAGAAGAAATACAATATTTCCCAGCGAGATCACGACGTAGACTTTTCAGTTTGCCCATAGTCTTCACCAACCTACGTCCTTGAACACTGTGTTGTAAATTTTTCAGCTATCGTATTGTAAGGAATCCAAATGTCCCCGTTGAACATAAAAAAGAATTGAATTGCCAAATTTTATTTGGTATAAGTTCTTTGTAAGACTACTACTTGGTTGGGGTTAAATTCGTTTGCTAATTTGGTTAAAACGTAAGGTTTTGAAGTTTGCAAAAATACATACAATCCTTTTACAACTGAAAGGCAAGGCGAAAATGGCGGTTTACTCTATTTAATAATTGCATATATAGAAATGTAACTACGACAACATCTGCATTGGATGACAAGTATTTGTTTATACGTTGCATTTCAGATAATGACAACGCTTTTTAGAAATACAGTCCATGTTGCAATATCTTAAAAATATAAAGTAAATGTTGAAGATCTGTCATTATCCATTGGCACGCTCCCAACCACAATGTCATACATGTATGAGCACTTAATGTATGCAGGTCTATGCTTTCATCATATGGTATAATAAAAATACTACAACACTTTCTGAACTGTTCATATCAGTAACATGTCAATTTTGTGTTGACGCGAAAACATAAAACCTACAATAGTGACCTTGTCTATATCTGTACAACTTTTAGGGTTGTATTACATGATCCGTGTTACATTTAAACAAACCGGAAGTTCCAGCATTATAAATAGCATCAACTCTCGTTTATATACGGATGTGAGAAAATAGTCAATGTAAACAAATTGTAAAAAGTTACAGCTATTTCCGATAAAATCTGGTTCAGGTACATGATTGACTGAATACACGTCTACATTTTCTGACGTACTTGGGAAAGTATAGCCCACCCGGATCTGCTTGCGTACGTATTTTCGTGTGACCTTGATACAGGTACAAAACACATTAACCTGTGTACTGATTCATAATAGAATCAGTCATACAAAAAATGTCAAATTAAATGAACCTTATTTTATTTCGTGCCGCTGATGACATTAAGATAAATGTGTTCAATTTAATATTTAAAAAACATATAGACTAAGTACATTACTGACGTCATTTTCTCCACTTAACACTCATGGTTAAATGCTTTAAGGTTTTAACGTCCCCTAAATGAGCGAAAACACATTCTAACAAAAAGACAATTTGCAGCCTCAATGATTTCAATTATCTAATGTTTGAAAATTGACGCTACTAACACATAATAATAATATACAACATTTGATATAGCGCCCTATCTAGCTAACATAAGCGCTTTACAGTACATAGATATACAATTAAAACAATTAGCATATACATTAATCAATACAATGTTTAGGAATTCGCAGGAGCTGCCTTATCAGACGCTAACTACTAGTCCTATTCCACCTGTCTCATATATTCCTATGTGAGTATGCCTGCCAGTGTGCTGGAGATGTAATGTGTTCTGTTTGTAGTGGGATCCTGATACACTGAACATACTCTGTAGTATGGGAATCTTTTTTACTTCCCCATAAGCGACGGAGGATGGTGTGTATCTACTTCAGAAGAAAACATTAGCGGCCGCTGACCTTAGAGTTTAGTATAGTTTGATAGTGAGGTGACCATATGTGTCATACTGTTGGTAAATAACAAGATATCGAGTCATTAAGAAGATATAAGTTCTTAATAACACAGAAACTATATAGTGTCTAATGATACAAATAAAATATCGGAGACGTCGATAGCCTAATATAATTTAATCTGATAGAAAGTATATTAATATTTAGCTGTAATATATGCGAGCCTTTCAATATGTGCAGTGAAGACACTCAGAGCGGTCGGTCTGTTAGACAAAGATTCTATCTCTTTTTGGGTTTGTTTAAGGCAATAGTATACGTCTGAACGCATATATTTCTATATAGTATTAGTACTCTGGTACTGTAAGCAAAATTACTATTTTTAAATACAAATATCTTGTACATTCGCAAAAAATGTATGAATGATTTCGTCGAGTTGGGACAAGCAAATCGTATCTATCGTGCTGTCGAAAAAGACGTAACAGAAGTAAAAAGAGAGCATGGTGTAAATTAAAGAGCCATTTTTGTCCAAATGACAATTGATTTGGAAGACATGTAATATCAAACATATAATATTATAAGTTGTGATGGACTCTATTTAAATGGCAGGCAACAGAAATATTCCTGAAATATATATGAAACAGGAATATAAACAGACATTTCGTTGTCAAAGAGTAAAAATATTTCTATATATATACATATGTATAAGATTGTGTACATACAAATATAACTGAGTTCTTTATGCTTTATCTATGTAATAATAAAACAAATAGAGCAGTATGTGTGTAAGCCCGATACTCATATACATTACGCCTTACCGAAACATGTATATACCGGACACATACCCGACTTGGTGCCCCGTTACTACCAGCTTTGGGAGCAGCCCGTTTGACAAATAGATACTTGATTGCGATTGAGTTACACGACGGCCCATAACGGGGTCCGAAATAGATACAGTCTCGTGTAGTGACGTACATTCCGGAATCTAAGGGGTTAAACAGACAGGTTTAGGAAGTCCGGACAGTAATCCAAATGTTTGTTCAGTGCTCATGAAATCAAATTAAAGGAAATCCACCGTACATCGCTAGATGGATACATAGTGCACATGTTTGTCTGGAAATTGTAAATTGGGTAGGGAGGTAGCACGGACATGGCATAGCGTCTAGGAGAAATGCAAAAACGCGAACAGACTGTTATCGGGTTAATACGTTTGACCCAAAGATGTTTTGTTTTAACAATTTTCTCATATAACGTTCAGACATACATGTACAAGAACCCTTATTACAGGTGCTTACTGAACGTTGTAACCCAAAAAGACTAGAAATAGATTTGCTATTGGGCCATATTGATTGATAATGAACTATTCGGATAATGACATAGCATTATCTTGTGTTCCTATGATGACAAGCCTAGCAGTAGGACAATTAACAAACATAAAAGAGAATATGTATCCCAACCACTGATACATTACAAACTATATGTTTATTGGAATCTGTTTATAGAATGGAGTCATGTAAAATATGTTTACACGTTAATGTTTCGCTTTTTATGTGGATTTTGAAATTTTTGTTTTTTATTTTTATATTTCAGGAACAATATCCCATTATTCTGTATTTCAAATATATAAATGATTGAATATAACGTTTGGTTTGTAGTATGGACTAAAATCAAGAATGCATTATCAACATAGAAGGCATCTATGTATCAAGAACTCCCAAATAAAAAACCTTGAAATGACATAGCATATAGTTATAGTTACATGTACAAAGACAATTATATGCCATAGCGTCAACACATGAACTTAAGGAAGCGGGAAACATGCATATAACGCGCATAAACGTCATTGATACTAGTTAGATATTTACATTGAAGGTAAACATATGGGCAATACAGTATATGATGCCAATCTTGTGAGGCAGACTGGGCATTATTTACACAATATGTAAAACACGAGTGAA
The DNA here is from genome assembly GCA_032359455.1 of Chlamys rubida. NCBI lineage: Eukaryota > Metazoa > Mollusca > Bivalvia > Pectinida > Pectinidae > Chlamys > Chlamys rubida. The sequence goes on from JAUMHH010202643.1 coordinate 27,947, forward strand.
TCAATATTTGTAATAACCTGTTAAATTATTAAAATGATAGTGGATTAACAAATTTCATAATATTACAAAGGCACTACAAGCTCTTTAATATCTTAAGGCGCCAGTTACCATTTGATTACTTATCAAACGGAGTGCATTATCTGGATAAATGTCGCTCCACATGACTATTTCTTTTATCATTTGTATTGCTCTTCTATTTTGACAATCGTGGCCAAAGGTGTCGTTTGCCTGTCAATCATCCAGCAGTGTCACTGCATGCCACCGATAAATACAGCTGTGTATCAACTCATCAGCCTCTCAACTCAGCCCACCTGCTCTGCAAGGAATGCTGGGATCCTAAGCGTATAACAGACCCCTCGGGTTTTATCTATTGTTCAAGTGCTGTACTTGGCCAATGTGCATACTGATCACAACAATAAAAGAATGTTTGATTTAAAATTGTTTTTGTAAATTTGATAGTCATACAGACGTTTGTAATGTTTTATTCATTCAAACTATGTTGGCAATTCTTACTTGCAGGAGGAAACAAAATATGAAGTAATGTGATTTCTTTCTAGTCGTTGGACTAGGTCTCCTTTATATGTGTGATATCACGAGGTAAATTAAAAACAGTCCGAGGTCAATATCACTCTATCAGGTCCATATAACAACGTATCGACCGAGACAAAAGTCCTTAATTTTTATATTACATGTGTGATA
>JAUMHH010202644.1:0-13266 GCA_032359455.1 Chlamys rubida
GGTTCCAAGGTCAAGGCCAAGGTCACGGTTGCTATATAGGGGGCATTCATGTCTTACAGACATTTTCTAGTTTTGTAATACATGTACTTTCTAATATTTTTGTTTTATTGTGTATTATTTGTACTTACAGAGACAAAGTCCTGACTGCAGGCCACTCATTGACAAGGTTGTCATTGTGTCTCCCAGTAGCCTTGTCAAGGTCAGTAGATCCAAGTTTGATTTCCCAGTTGGAATTAGATCAGAATCTGTTAGATCAGATTTAGATTAGAATATGTTAATCTGTTAGTATGAAATTTGAAAAAAATGGCAAAACTGTATTCACCATTATGATCAACTAAGGTGCTTGAAAAATTTACAGAATGAGGCATTTATCATGATAACAAGGCACACGTTGTGTCAGTTGCTGTCAGACAATGAGACATAAATAAACTGTCGGACATATTCCTAGGGAGAATTTCAAAATTGTTCTCTTTCGTTCTAGATTGTGAGACTGTAGTGTCTGATATAAAGTGTATATACATGTAGTACATGTACTATATTAAATTTTTGTTTAAATAACTAGAATGGACTAGAATGCAAGGTGTTTGGGAAAGGGGGCACTTTAATTATTTCAGTAAGGGCCCAGAAAGGAGAAGGGAGCTAATTTCAGCGAATACAGAACATTCATTCAAAATTATCTATTAAATTTTTAAATACCGTACAGAGATACTTTTAAAATTGTTGAAAGATAAAAGTAAAATTTGATACATGAGTAAAAACTTTTTCTGTTTGTAATAAGGAAAGACACTAAAATATTGAGACTATTTCAAACGAATGTCATTTTATGGAAAGATAATCTAGGTAAAATCTATTGTGAACTAATTATCAAGTATCCAATTCAAAATTCTTACTTTCAGAATTGGGCAAATGAGATTTACAAGTGGTTAGGTTCTGCAATTAACTGTCTGGTGATTGACTCCGGCTCCAAGGATGACATTGACCGGGACTTAGGTATGTACAAGGAATAGAAATGATCCTCCTATACCAGTCTACCAGTCTCTGACTATCGTAGGTTACACTGTTTTCACAAGAAAATTCCTGGTAGTTTTGATTCAAATGTAAATATATATAATTGTTTAATGTGCCATATAAAATAATGAATAAATGAATGCAAGATATTTGAATTCACAATTTAATATCACATTCATCTTCAGAAGTTTCAAAGTGATTTAACAGTAAAGCAACTTTTAGGTATTTAAATTCATGAGGAAAACATATTTTATACATTTTGAATGAAGGAAAATGCAGAATTTTGTTTGTTTGTTACTTTACCTGAATGTCCCTTTAATAATGTTTTACAGAAAGAAGATGATGTAAATGGTATATTTTCAAAAAAAATCCACAAAAATCTTTTTATCTTGAATCTGATCACTTAATTAATTTGTAGATGTAGAAACTTGGGCTTAAAAACCCTGTTTTTTATAGTTTTGTTGACGATTTATGGTTTGTAGGCCATTTTATGCAGCAGCATGGCAGACGTACCCCCAACCCAGTCCTCATCATCTCCTACGAAACTCTACGACTTCACTCCAAGGTTATGTTGAAGGGCACCATTGGCCTAGTGATCTGTGATGAGGTACAAGGATTTTAAGAGAGAGGGTCATTAGTGATTTGAAAGGGAAATATCTCAGCTCTGATTAATGTCCTTTTCCATCATTCTATTGGGTTAAAAAAGCTACAAAAAGCTTGGACGTCAGTTCATGCTGTTCTATTCTCAAGATATTTGTGGAACTACTGTACACATACTTGTTTTAACGCATTATCAAACATTATGGAATATTTAACAAATTAATACATTGATTAATTTACACACTTAAAAAATATGCAATAGAAACCATAAACATGGACTTCCATATGCATTGGCACAATTACAATTTAATGCAATATTTAAAGCATAAAAAACACTAAAATAACACTTCTGCTAAAATAAGTACCTTTACAGTACTTTTAAGATTTACTGAAATATCAAAACTCAAGTTGATTGAATAAGGAATCCATTATCATTATGTAATTCACAACATTAGATGCGAGAAGAATACCAAACCACCAATAAGGAAATTTTGTTCAGAAAGTCTCTGCTTCCATAATACGGACCCTGACACTGCAATCAATTAATATTTAAGTCCCAGGGCCCACTTGTATAAAACATCTCAAAGTTAAGGAAAATCTCAAGCAATGTATTGTCTATGGGAAATCTTAGACTTGAGGAAATCTCAAGAGTTGAGATGTTTTATACAAGTGGGCCCTGGTCCTATACCAATAGATTTTTTATGGGACTTGTAGAATTTTCTGGAAGTACTGAAAATTAACATGGTAGGACCCATACTTCCTAACAATGCAGTTGAAAAGGACTCAAAAAATGAAATGTAGAATGATAACTGCTGTAGGGTGGGGACATATATTAATGATTTTTGTCAAGTGTCCATAGCCCATCCTGATTCACTGTCACTGCTCTGGTAAACTTCATTTCTTAACAGAATGTAATCAAACTTCATACAGAGGTCAAGTATGGAAAACCTCAAATAAGTTCCTACTCCAGGGTTCCAAAGTCAAATCCAAGGTATTTGTTACTATTTATAGAAAAAAACTCAAGCAATGACACTCATTTGCATCTGAGTGTGCTGTGTGGGCAGTGATGACTTACTGACATTTGTAGGTATATTTTAAGTGGAAAGGAGGTTAAATTACGAAAATTAGGGGTGGTAGGAATTTTCAATAACTATCGGAATAATAAATCCAACTGTTTTTGTTAACTGATATTAAAGTATCTTTTTATTGATGTTGTAGATCTCTCTCTCAAAGAATCTTATTGGTGATTACAAAGTTTGGCTTTTGACATTTTTCAGGGCCACAGACTAAAGAATTGTGAGAACCAGACATACCAGGCCCTAAACAGTCTGAAGGCCCAGCGCCGCATCCTCCTGTCGGGTACCCCCATACAGAACGACCTCCTGGAATACTTCAGTCTCATCCATTTTGTCAATGGAGGAATCCTTGGTAAGGCTTAAAATGGATAGCTGTGTTCCAGCTGTCAGCCCTCAGCAAATTAGGATAGGTTAAAAATATAATACAAAATAAAATATCTTCATTAGGGATGAATGACTTATTCAGTCTTATTGTGCTTTTCTAAAATTGTCAAATTAGACACTAAACTATAAAACAGGTAGGGAAATAAAGCAGCTGATATGTGGCTTCCAGTTGGTAGTTTTCCATGATAAACAAATTAAAATCTGTTTTATTTTCATCTTTGGTCACCAGGTACTGCCCAAGAGTTTAAGCGTAAGTTTGAAACTCCAATCCTTCGTGGCCGAGATGCTGCATCTTCAGACTCTGAACACAAGAAGGGCGAGGAGAAACTTCTGGAGGTTAGTAGATGGGGATATTACACTAACAGCCTGCTATAATCCCACAAGGAATCAGTTCTGTGGTTTCCAATCCAAATCTATTTAATAGCATTATGGAGATTTTTCATCACCCATACCAAAACTTTGTATCTTTCAAATTTCATATATTATATGTCATATAAACATTTTATCAGAATATTTCAGCAGTTCCTTAATGCAATGAACACTTATTACGATGAGTGCACTGTGTCAATTAAAACAACAGCATTTGAAGAAATTTTCACATACATACAATAAATCCAGATGCAACAGACCTGTTCACTGCATATCGATGCATGTATTGGTTAAGTATCACTGTGCATTGATTGATCATCACAGTCTTAGAGGTTATTTCAAATTCCTTGAAATTAAGTCCCAACAGATTGCTACTGAGAAATGTGTAAAGAAGAATTTTGATAATTAATTGTTTCATTTTAAAACGTTGCATCCTTTTGAGTTTGAACCTGCTTGTTGTAGCTGGCTGCTATAGTAAACAAGTGCATCATCAGACGGACCCAGGCCCTGCTCACAAAGTACCTACCTGTCAAAAGTAAGCAATCACCTCAGCTAAACAGTGATCCTTAAAGGAGGAAATTGTGACTTATAATTGAATTATATTGAAAAACAAATACATTGCTGGACACTAGATCATGAAAAATACAGGTTCAGTTTGTTTAATAAACGTAAAAGTACGGCCGAAGATAATAACTCTTGCGTTTCTACTTCAAAAAACTACAGGAAGCAGGTAGTGAAAACTTTCTATTGTGCAAAAAAAAATTAACAAAATGTGTGCTAGCATGTTTGTATTGTACATCTGTGTTCATTTAGGCATCTTACATTGATGCAGTGATCATGAAGAGCCTCCCTGCCAGCCATGTCTGTATAGCTCTTAACGTATTGGTGTTCAAACAAGGAATTGCCTCTACACGAACATCAAACACTGTATTGAAATTTTGCTATGGCAAACGCCTTCTAACGTCCATATGATTACCATGTTTTACTGTATTCTACATACCCAGTAAGTAAAAGGAGCTTATTCTATACATATCAGTTCCAATGTTTAATATTTCTAGTATACCCAAAGGGAAGTAACTCTTTATGTAAACATGTCTATTGATTTGTAGTTGAGCAGGTGGTGTGTTGTCGCCTGACTCCCCTTCAGACGGCCCTGTATCAGCTGCTGGTCAAATCCAAGGCCGGCGACCCTGACATGGAGCGAGACGGACGACCCACCGGCACCAGTCTTTCCTTCATCACACAACTGAAGAAACTTTGTAACCGTAAGTGATCTAAAGGAAAAATACAATAGAATGCAAGATAATCATATGTTAATGATGATACTGATTGACTGATTGTGCCTGGAAGGTGTTGACCTGAATGGTTAGATGCATTTCCTGTAAAAAGAAGCAAAATGTGAATGCCGAGGGCACAGGATGTGAGACCTGGTGCCCCCGTCATATTGTGTTACTTTCATTAATCAATACATACATGCTGACTTACCTTAGTGTTGTGAACAGTAAAAGTTGTTGCTTATTCTATTTTGCTGCCCAGTCCTGGGGGTGGGTGGAGGCAGATAAAGGCACATCATTTCAGTCACCATTTGACCAGGCTTTTCTCTTTAGAAATCAGTACAGGCATTGAATGTTTAGAGTATTTGTGTGGTTGGGTGCGTTTAGTTTCCTTATGTAATATATAAACTATTTTTTATTTTGTAGATCCTGATTTGATTTATGATAAATGTATTGGTGATGCTGATGGTTTTGAAGGCTCACTGGATCTCTTTCCATCTGGATACAACCTGAAAAAAGTGCGGCCAGAACTATCAGGTGAGAGTAAAAACATCAATAGTCTTGGTAAAATTACATTCTCAGGTATTGGGTAGGTTTGAGAGACTGACGAATGTTATGTTGACTCAAGTGATGATATACTGGTTGTGTATTACAGGGAAAGTACTGGTACTAGACTGTCTGCTGGCCATGATTAAGTCGACCACCAACGATAAAGTGGTGTTGGTGTCCAACTACACTCAGACACTTGACTTGTTTGAAAAACTCTGTCGACAGAGGGGGTATGTATAAAACGGCATATTATCGTCGCCCTAAATTTGTTAGGAAGTTAGGAAGTAAGTCTATGTTGTGCTCAGTTTCAATCACATAAGGTAACAAGTCATTGAAAAGACACCACTTCTTCTCAGGGTGACTTCCTGGCATGCAGATTCCATTTGTACAACTGGGTAGATTAGATTAATCCTGATAAATTGCCAAAGTAAAAATAGCTTATTGCTGCCAGCATGGTTCAAACTTTAGACCTACAGGAAGTAAACAATCGTGGTATCAAATAAATTGAGCATTAACTCAACATATATTTATTCATGTTTCATTTCAATATTTAACGATATCTTTAAAACATGTTAACCTTTTTTTCTTCTCTTTTGGTTCCGAACTGATGCCTAGACTTGTTCTTAATTTAACAGGTATATCTTTGTAAGGCTGGATGGTTCTATGTCTATCAAGAAGAGAGCCAAGACTGTAGAGAATTTCAATGACCCTAAAGTAAGCCTGCCATTTCTTTACAGAATAATTATGAAGATGTTGTCATTAAACTTTTCATACAGTGAATAACATTTAACTGACCAGCAAAATTCAGTAATTTGTTCTGGTTGATACAAGTGTCTGTTCCATGATTATCATAATGCCATCATCAGAAGGATAGACTGGTTTTACTCCTTCTGAAAGAAAAAAAATCATACAATCTGTATGTGCTATATAAAGTCTCAATTCTCAAGAGGAAAAGGCCTGTAACTTGTCCAAAATGTAACCGAAAAACAGAATGCATCTTCATATATGTATACAAAATGTGTTGTGAAATGTCATAAATCTCCCTTAAGCTGATATGTTCTGATAATGATAAACATGGAATTTATTTGTTGTGTTGTATGCCAAATGAAGTAGAAACCTCTTTTGTTGACAGAGTGCAATGTTCATCTTCATGCTGAGTAGTAAGGCCGGAGGGTGTGGGTTAAACCTGATAGGGGCCAACCGACTGGTAATGTTTGATCCTGACTGGAACCCAGCTAACGATGATCAAGCCATGGCTAGGTGCTGGAGGGACGGCCAGAAGAAACAGTGTTATATATATAGACTCATAGCAGTAAGGGACCTGTGCTTAATTTGTGCCTAAATTGTCTTTAGGACTAGATTTTTGACAAAAGATTAAGTTTTATTGTCTTCCTGCTATTAATAATAAAGGTTCATACTTTATCCCAATTATCACACACTTGATTGGTTTTAAAGGAAAACAATTCCGAAGTTCCAATTTTTTATCATATTTGAGATAAAAAAATATCTCAATTTTGAGAAGATTTGTGAAATTGGTGTTAGATCTACCAAAGGATTTAAGAAAAATATCCACAATTTAATACAGTGTACATTTATTGTGTTGTCTCCCCTTAGGCACTGTTTCATGCTACAGCATCTTTTTTATGTGTTCATCTTTTCACAGACGGGTACAATAGAGGAGAAGATCTTTCAGCGCCAGGCCCACAAAAAGGCGCTCAGCTCCTGTGTGATTGACAAAGAGGAGGATGTGGAGCGACACTTCAGCCTTGGCGAACTCAAGGATCTCTTCAAACTCAACGAGAATACCATCAGTGACACACATGACAAGTAAGTCTATCACATCCTAAGTCAATTACTACTTACTAAATGCTGGAAATCATGAATTGAGTTCTTTGGAAAATTTACTGTACTGTGATATTGAATTGTTATAAAGGTAACTTGATATCCTGGTACATCTCCACATATAAGATCATAGAAACATTTTCAGGCTTGTCTACATATCATTGATTATTCCTTTTCAAAATTGAAGCTGGTAATGAAAATGAAATATTTTGTCGAAAATATCTCTTTCCTGTTTAAAAATACCTGGTTGGAATTTTGTTATTATATTGTTTTGTTGTCACACTATGAATCTTCCATTTTTCTCAAAATAGTTTTCATCAACAAAACATAAATGGGAAGAAAATCAGAATAGAAATGACAAAAAAGATTGTGTTTTGTATTGATTGCTGTCTATGACTGTGTTTCTTTGTTTTATAGATTTAAGTGTAAGCGGTGTGTGAATAATATCCAAGTGAAACCCCCACCAGAGGGCTCTGATTGTAACTCAGACATGTCTCTGTGGCATCATTCTACAGACAAAAAAGGACTTGATGACCTGGTCTTCAAAGGGTCATGGAACCCGGCCATCTCCTTTGTCTTTCATCATAATTCTCATGAGGAACAACACAAAACTGTGTAGTGTCTCAGCCATACCAGAACAGTCTTTCACTATGAAAAGTTTATAATAAAATTAGCAGCTCCTGTCTATCATTTATAACAAGGAACTTGGATACAGATTGTTTGATTGTTAAATGGTAACTTAGGTGCAGCCAATATGATTTGATTCAAGTTTTAGGGTTAATAACACGCATAAGGATCTCATTTTAAAATTTAAATACAAGATGAATTTTGAAAGAATACAAGAAATATGTGATGTGTGTATATATACTGAAACCTATTAATTATATAAACTCCATTGGTGATATTATTATGATATTGTCGGGTATTGTTCCTCTCAGGTATGTATGTGAACTGAACCATGTATTTCATTACTTTACATTCATCTACATTATGGTGCTATACTTGAATGAATCATTCTCGTATTTGAGATATTGTTTCTATTAAAAATTGTATTGAACACTTTTGCATGAATAGGCTGAAGAAGTTTATTACTAGCAAAGATCAGAAATTTCATTACATGGATACAGACATCACATTGTTTTAGAATACGGTTCTCATACTTTTCAAGTACATTAAATTTAAGAACATTATTAAATTTTAACAAATTTAATAGTGCCATCTTAGTTTAGGTTATTATTTAAAGTGTTTAATAAAATTACTGCTGAAATATATACTTTTATAGTATACCACCATTGGTACCATTTGTTGGTGAAAGGAAGTAGATATCTTTCTATACGTATGGATGATTGGGGTTTTACGGTAGATATATTTCTATACGTATGGATGATTGGGGTTTTACGGTAGATATCTTTCTATACGTATGGATGATTGGGGTTTTGTGGAAATATGTATTGATTGATGTTTGGTCTGTATGAATGGCAGTTGTGTAAAATAGAAGTGAGGTTTTAATTGCATTTTAAAGATAGAACTGCAGTTTTTATTTTCAAATGAATATAGCAAAGACATTGCCAGCCCTTGTCATTGAGTGTGTGATGCTGTGTAAAATGTGGCCGAGTGTAATATGAAATAGTTTTGGTACTCTCAGATCTTGTATGGCTTTACTCTCCTAGAATCTCTATAAAATCTTCTGTGATTTTATGTTGGATGTAAATCAAAGGTGGATTTCAAATCTGTTCTTATCCAGATTTTGTTCAAATTTCAAACCTGTTTCATCGCTATTCAACTATACTAATAACGAACTTCTCAATTTTCAAAGGCTAGTACACGGGTGCTGGTCAAATTAATGTGATGTGCATAGTGTAATAGTACTAGAATATAGTATATACACATGCACATTATATTAGTGAGTCCAGCACCTGTGGGCTAGTAACTATCAAACACCCAAAACTATCCAACTTGATGTGTAACTTTTATATGGGTGGCTATTATAGCCATAATCCATTAGGTAGGGTTATCTTTTATAGCCATGATCCATTAGGTAGGGTTATCTTTTATAGCCATGATCCATTAGGTAGGGTTATCTTTTAGGAGGGTGACTAACCATGGTTTGTGAAGCTTACTTCACCATTGAAACAACATTAATTATCATTTACAGAGAAGGACAATTTAAATGGTTTATTCTAGAAACAGCCACCTGTTGTAGCTTGTTATTTACCTGCCAGGGATAAAAGCTGATCCATGTTGCTTGTGTGACATGTGATATTTTCCCAGTCAGATATCTATTGAATATATCAGACATAAGTCATCTTTCTGACCCAAATAGTTGTCAGTCAAATTCTGATATAATCATCTGCTCATGAGACGCATGCAATTTTTATTAAAAAAAAAATTCAGAAAGTGAACAGTAACAATTTGGTTAATAGGTAGAAGGCAGGCTGGAGTTCCCTAGTTTTATGGACAAGGTGTTTTAGAAAGTGATGTACTTTGAAATTCACTGGCCTGTTAAAATGAATGAATTAGTGTTCTGCTTTACCATTTGTCATTTTCTCAGAGAAATATGTGATAGAACATAAGTCAGCCCTATGTAACATATGCTAAATCTTAGAATTTGTTGAATATATTTTTGGACCTACACCAAGGTCAAGGTCAGTTTTGATATTTAAAAGTAACCAAGTATCAACTATTGCAGTATAAATATGTTTGAATAAGAATGCCAGAATGGGGTTATAATGTACAAGATGTACATGATCATGTAGTTTGGGAATTGAAACAGGTATTTTATACAGACATGTAAGAACATAGTACCAGATTCATGCCCTTTGAGTAAGAAATGTATGTATGATATTGTTTGTTGTATACACTGAACATTTAAGTGATATGTGTTTTTTTCGGATGATTGGAAACAATATAAATTCAGTAACTGAATAAATGAGTATTAAATAAGCATGTTTTTTTTCTATTATTTTTCAATTATTAGAAAATATAAAAAGAAGTATGCAGTCTTCCTCTAGCCAAGTGCAGATTCTAGTGGCACCAACATTTTGGAATGTTATTGAGTTTTAAAAATTGTCCATCAGTAATAGCAAGGAATTAGATTATTGCTATCTAAATTTGTGGTAATGGTGATCATGCAGAATTCCACAATTTAATATAATTACATACTATAAAGACTATGAAGATCCTCACAAATATTTGTAATATCAGAACCTTTATTGTTAGCTCACCTGCCAAAGGGCAAAGGAGCTTATGCTGTGGTGCGTCTTCCATTGTCCGGCATCAACTTTTTACTTTCAACAACTTCTTAGTAGCCAAAAGGCCTAGGATGATGATGAAATTTGGCAAGCATGCTGGGATGAAGGGCTACCAAGTTTGTTCAAATGAATGACTTTCTCCCATTTTTAAGGTCACAGGGGTCAAATATGCTAAAATATATTTAAACAGCTTCTTCTATTTGGCCAGTTACATGCTGGGATGAAGGGTTAGCAAGTTTGTTCAAATGACTGACCTTTACTTACATTTAAAGTCAAAGGGGTCAAATTTGTTTAAAACCATTTAACAACTTCTGATTAACCAAGAGGCCTTATAATAGGGTGATGATATTTGGCCAGTAACATGCTGGGATAAAGGACTACCAAGTTTGTTCAAATGAATAACCTTGACTTATATTCAAGGTCACGGGGGTCAAATATGTTGAAATCGTTTAACAACTTCTTTATTAAACCAAAAGGACCAGAGTGATGATTAATTCGGCCAGTATTATGCTGGGATGAATGGTTACCAAGTTTGTTCAAATGAATGACCTTAATACATTTTCAACGTCACAGGGGTCAAATATGTTTTATACTTTAAAACAATTTCTGAATAACCAAAAGGTCCAGGGTAATGATATTTCGCCAGACTGAGCATGCTGGGAGAATGCAAATTCAGCAAGAAAGACCAGGCAGAAATGGGAAAGTGTAAAGTATATCCTTGAATAATTTTGTATTTGTCTCAACTTCTGAACACATATAACTATAAATACATAAAACATGTATATTTTTGTGTTGCAACTTATACTAATGGACAATAATGCAAGTATATATGTATGTTTAATGTATACGAAATATGCAAAATGTACCTGGTATATGATAATGATTGTGTAAAATGATTAATACAGAAAAATAATAAAAAAAAAAAAGAAAAAAGAAGCATGCTGGGATGAAAGGCTTTTATAAAGTCTGTTCAACTTAATCACCCAAGCTGCATGCGTATCCCGGTTGAAACGGTACATGTGGCGTAGAAATTTTTCACGATAAACGAATGCACTTTGACCGTTCTATAAGAAGAGCTGAAAATGCACAGTTTCGGAGAATAAAAAACGATGTATCAAGAATAGTATGCCTTTCTTTCATCCGTCCACTCAATTACATAACGCATCTTAAAAACTACATGTGACTTGTTATTGTTTTAGAAAGAAATAACGTAAACTAGCAATTATAAGTCAGCATTTTAGTTTCGATCAGGTATACGTCTGGACCCCTCAATCTACAATTTCCTGAGGTCAGCCTTGGTTCAGATCTTTGCCTGTCGTTTTCTTTACAGGTTCAATCGTTTCAACGGTTCAACCGGATACGCGATTTTGTACCCTAATGTCCTTTTTTGACTTTCAAGGTCACAGGGATCATACGTTTAATTTTTTTGAATCAAAAACTGATATTTTGCCTGTATCTGTATTTTAGTCCACTTTTAAGATCACTGAAGTGTGAGATTAATACCAGGAGTGTGAGATAAAAAGATTATTTCCTCTAAAATCACATGTTTTTTAACAGAGAATTTTGTATTTTTTATTATAGTGTCAACTAGAGGAGATCTTTGTGATACAGTTTAGATTCTGTATCAATATTTATCAATGTACACAACACATACAATGTGGGGTCATTAATCCTTTTTTCTTCTTCCACATTCCATCTTTGAGGAAAACTTTAAAGATACTTTGTTTGATATGGTAAATCGCACTTATAATTATATAGCCTACTAAATAAAGATGAAGAAACACAGGAAGCTAGATTCAAATATTTGCCAAAACGTGCACTTTTCGGGTGAAGCGTTTATGTGACGAAGACGTTTTGCAACTATTCCATTGGCTGTGTAAAATCTTTGTCCCTTTGGCGCATTTCCGCTTGAAGACAGACCCAACGATGAGAACTTGACAGACTGCTTGTAGAGTGACAGAATATTCTTAGTAGACGAAACAACTGCTCAAGGAAATTATTCTAAAGGCTCTAGCAATCCTGCGATGTCTTTGAAGGTAAGGTGTCGTTATTGGCGTATGAGAGTGCCACTAGTGCCTGCTCGAGGTGGGACGTTCCGTTGATTGTTGTGTAGCGGACCGCGGAGTCCCACTGTAAATGAGCGAAATCTGCATTATGTTTAGGTACATATCGTGATTTTAACGCATATCGATTGATTAGAATGACTTCGCTTTGTTTTCCTTTCTTTATTTTCTCGAGAAGTGCGAGTTAAAACGATGATTTATTGGTCTTGCCGCTTTCAGAGTGAACATCTGTTTCAAAAACATTAATGTAACCCGAGCTGATCAATCATTTAAGAAACCCTTGTTGTACTGTATACCGGCTACTTGTATAGTTATTGTCTCCTCGACTGTATTGATCTTTTGAACTTTGTCCACTGTTTTGTCAACGGACTGTTTTGACACTGCCTGGCAACATAGTTAATGAAATATATTAGTAATATTGTATCATAATCATGCCAAACACAGGGGTTCGTTACAAATGTCTAAATTACACGTTATGCTACATTGTATGTCAATGTGCAGATCTGGTGGACCACATACAAATCTAACGAGTCTTGTAACAAAATAGCAAACAAAAGCTAAAGGAGACCTAGAAAAGCTTCATATTATGACTATATTAGCCATATATATGTTACAAATTTACTATCTACTGATATGTAGATTTCACCCACGTTATAAGACATGTCAGAGTAAGTTTGACATAAATACGTATTTATAAGAGAAATTTCCAATATCTATCTTCTTGCTACGACTGTGGCTCGAACATGCCGTTCAAAATGGCGAGATTCGTCAACTTCGATTCAGACACGATTCATTAGCGATGTGTTATTGTTTTGTACATTTTTAACTGTCGGAAACATCATTATTCCGC
>JAUMHH010202655.1:0-13265 GCA_032359455.1 Chlamys rubida
TTTCAAGTTTTCAAATAGGAAAGTGAAAGTACAGGTGGATTGCATTCTAGGAATCTCGCAAACGTAAGACATTTTCGAAAAGTCGAGGGAAATCCCGATTTGTAGGTCAGTAATTGAATTGACTTGGTAATATTATTATAGACAAAACTACATTCTTATTTTTGAATAGAGTTACAGCGTCCTTTCCGTGATAATAAATATATATATCTATTAAATATCTGTGTAACAAGCTCAATATAACTCGTCCCTTTATAACGTTTGTTATGACGAAATGGAGGTGATCTCCAAAAAGATTATATTGATCTTTGCTATTTGTTTTTACATATTTAAATATGTCAGATATAACAATGAAATGGACAGCATGAGTACTGTGAGTTGCTAAATTGGGTCAGTTGGGTGTGTTAACATTCCAGAACTCAATGATTCAGTATGTGTGCCTAATCCACGCTCTGCCTACCAAGGCCATCGGCTTATCGCTGTGTATTCAAATAAAAGGGTTTCTTTCATGTAGTATCACAACTCATAACTTAAATAAAGGTGACTAAGAGATAACATGTTTTTCCTTAATGATACCAGGGGTGGCCAGGTATTTATAGTTACTAGAACATATCATTTGTAAAGTAGGGTGTTATTTGTTTACAATGTAGGAAGTGCAGTAATCAGCTGGCGTTGTAAGCTCGGAAATACCTAAAATAACACCATTGTACCTGTGATTTATGGTCACCTTTATATTTACATCTGATATGTTGTATAACTATACATTGTTATAAAAGCAAAATAATAAAAACGACAGTGCAAACAAGGAATTTTGTCTAACTTTATCAAGACGTAGCTATATAGCACAACATATAACATAAAGATGAACAGTTACCTTGAAACAATACTACACCACAAACTATGAAACAGTACACCAGGTATTACTTATGCAATATGCTGGCCTAATGCTAAGCCGGAGTCTATTTATAGTGCATACAACGTAATTAAAATTGAAAAATCGTAAGAAAGTATATTTCGATTTATCTTAAATCCTATTGGAAACTCATTAAAAAATTCATGACAGCAGTTTATGGTTATTGATCCAGCTCTAGGTAATATAGTTTAAAAGGGAGGTGTCCTAATCTAGAACAGAATTTAGAAAGCTCTTTTATAGTAAAATTATCAGCAGTTTAAGATAAAGTGAAGATTTCGAATTAGGTAAAGCCTCTCTTCAAGACAAAATCGAATGCTCAGTGTGCGCCACCTTGTAGATGATACATGAAAGCTAGTTTAATCCTTTGGTGTACATCAAAAGAATCATGAGGCGGCATGAAGGTAAAATTGACCGGAGTCAGATCTCTATCCTTTGTTATCTTTAAAGGACAGGTATCAGCCTAGCGATTAGTCGGTTTTTTTCCTGAGACCACTCAAATACATGAAGCTAGCAGCTTGCCCTTCAATTTCATCACGTAAATAATGCTCTCTGCACCCATTGAGTATCGAGGATGATCGCAATGTTGAGAGAAATGATAGTAGTATAGGACATTTTTTCCCTTCTATTACTTTGCGTGGCCGCCATTTTGTTGGGAGGAGCACAACCGAAAGTGATAGATGATGACTATATCTACTATACAATTCAAAATGATATAGGTGTACTTACACACGTATCAATTGACATATACAACCCACTAAACAGAATTGTTACATTATTATATATACAATGGTTAAGTCGGCTTTGGGATATCATGAAAGGTGTATAATTATTTTTATTTTGCAAGGTAAGTTTTTCTGCCTTTACGTATAACACATCCCATATGGGTGGCATATTTGTCTGACATGACGAGCTTGTCAAAAACAATCTTATAATCCTTGGTTTCCATTCTTGTCAAGAGGTTACAGGATTGTTTGTCTCTGCAAATTCTGAGATCATCAGACACCGTAACCTTTTTCTTGTTTCCACAAACCATGTCTTTCACTGTATCGTGATTGATGTCTAGATAGTTTTTATAATTGGGGGTAATTCCTAGAACCTTGCAACAACTCATTTCACCATTCTTGTTTGGTTTTGAAAGAGTATATGCATAGTTTTTTGGGCCTCCCGTGACAAAGTTAACGATGCTTGTTCCTTCCACATCATCAGTAAGATCACCAAGATTAACTCCAAGACCAGTCTTACATTGCCCTGGCTCTACCGTGAACACTACCGAATCTGTGTCACAGTAGAGTGCCCTTCCGTCCAGTGTTTCCAGGTAGCTATACAGCTTGAGTCTAGCCTGTGCGGTTGTGTAGGCGGCAACTACAACATTTGTGCAACCAAACGCTGTCAGAAAATTAATGTTGGTTGTAGTTCCAATCCGTCCTCACCATCTCATCCGATACGAAGTTGACATCTTTCACGATTTGGCTGTCACTAGATATCATGTTCGAAATGTATGACGACTGTATCATGTTTGTTCGCTGACCAAACTTGCCCCAGAAACTGTAATGTAAAACATAATTATATTATTCATGTATGTTTTTTGCATTGTTCCAGTTCATGTTGAAAACTGATCAAGTATTAACAGAAATCAAAGTACATATACTAATATTGTAAAAAAGGTACAACTACTAAGCCAGATGATACATTTTTAAAACTTATATTTAATTGTAAATACAAAACAAAATAAAAAAACAAAATGACTTGTTTGCCTGTTAAGCATGAGTTTAGCCAGTCTGCTAAGCCCTTGATGTTTCTTTATGTTTTCTGGAAGTATTCCTTCTCTGTCATAATAGTCGTTGATGTAGTTTTCTTTATCAGGATCAGTTTTACACCATTTTGGCCACCCACTAGATTCTTGTTTTAGCTTCAGCAAGGTGTTGATGTACTCAGTGAAGACACCACCAGTTTTCGAAACAGTGTCGTATTGTGAAATGTTTTCAAAGTGCCATACTTCATATGTTTCTAAAAGTCTGTATCCTTTCCTGATGGCAGTCTTCACTTCGTAAGTGACCTCTATGTTCCAGTGACCCATGTTCCGGTGATGAACCTCTCTTTCTCACCATGACAGCACGTTTACGTTGACGAGTTCCTGGCGCACGTACGACATAAGGGAAACAACAATTTTCCATTGACTCGGTAGGGAAGAACGGATATAAATAAGTCTCTTAGGGATGACATCTTGCACTTGATCAACCCCTCGTATTCTTCAATGATTTTAGGATGGCCAATGGTACTTTCCCGACTTTGTTGATATAAGGATGAAGGTATGTCACGTCATAGTACTTAATCTGTCTGTCTTCTGAGGCTTCTCCATACATCGTAAATGCTTCTGTTCTTCCTCCATAGAAAGCGTCTCTTGGTTCTAGGGGATCTTCGATGTCTAATATGTTCATCAAGTGTAAGTGATTCATCAAGCTTACTTTGTCTTTCAAAGTCGCATTCCCATACGCATCTGTAGTCGTATCCGAGATCTTGTAGATAACGGTGTTTGTCCAACGTCCTCAAATGAAGATCGGACATGCTGCAATCCGTTACAGTGTTGATTGTGTTACGGGCATAATATTTCTTGCAACCGTGACAGAAGCATCCATGGAATTCAAAGCCTGTTTTCTTTCCTCCTTCATTTTCGGCTTTGAAAGGCCCTATTTGTTTCTCTCCATCATTTAAAGCATGCTGAATTCTAAGACCCTCAGTATTTGAAATGAATTTCAACCATTTCATTGCTTTGATAGATTGTTTATCCTCCGGTCTGTAGCCATGTAGTGGAATGATGCCTATACTTTCGGACTCTTAAAACATTGTTCTGTAGACAAGATTGCAGGCGGATACTATGGTGATGCAATTCTGAAATGGGTCGATTCCTCCAATGTCGTCTTTATTGGTCATTTGTATAAACAGGCCCCGAAATTTCAAGCAGCATTTCCGGAGAATATTTACATCTGACCGATAATACTTCAGAACCTCTGCTTGAAAGTTGAAGGAGTGGTCTTTGTGTATTTCGAACCACTCCAGAAATGATTTTCTTCTATTTGGCTTCATGCCATCTGGGTGATAGTATTTTATGTCAGATAAGTGTGGCTGGCAAACTCTCTGGTTTTCTTGGCGATTGAATACATGAGGGAAGTAGCCGTGAGCTAGTTCCTCGGTTCAGCCATGGGTAAGAAGTTGATGTTGTCTATAAATCGAATGCGGCATTGGGGCACATTAATACTCAAGTACTTAGACCCACTGGTGACAACTTCTGGAAGTACCCAAAGATAGGGTAACTGTCGTAACCTTTGAAATTATGACACAGGACCTTGGCGTCGTAGTTCTCCGAAAAGATCTCTTCGTTGGGTCCACAGTGTTCGCATTTACTTGAAGATGTAACATCGTTATTTATACAGGCCTCACACGATTTGTGGACCACACACAGATTAGGTTGATGTCTGAATGTACCACATCGGGACTTTTTATAGTTGATACATCGCTTGCCTGCTCCTGGTTTGTACCCCCTGTCACACTCAATCTTGTCGTCTTGGGAGCATTCAAAATAAAAATAAAATATGTACTTCCCTAGTAGCTCGGATCCCGCACGTTGCTTTTGCGATGGTTCTTCTGCTACAACCGTCTGCATGTAGCATTTATGACCTTCATCAAATAACCCTTGCACGTCTTACAATAACGTTCACCACACACGTGTGCCTTCCTATGCAATGCATGTCAACATTGATGGCTTGATCACAGGACTAATATTGATAATATGAGTTGTTTTTCCTGAGATTGACGGCTTTTTGTGACTATCGAAACGCAGGCAATTTTTAAAATATCTGTTGCAATCGGGGCAGTACTTCCATTCCTCTACTTCCTCGAGATGAATGTAATGGCAATAGACACATGGATAATTACACTTTCTCCTTGTGATCATATCCCCTCTTGCACTGAGTGCAATAATAGCTCTTATTAAAAAACACAGGCATACTGGTTACAACATCGTAATGGTCGTCATGATGGTACAGGTACAGTTGTTTTTCGCGTTCGGGTCCGGAAAACACGATGGCGTTAAAGTGTTCCTTGGAAAGATAGCCGTCTAAAACGTTTTGAAATTGTTTTATTTCTTCAATAATTCCACACTTTTGTAACGGTACTCCTGCTTTTGTATGGAGCTCTTTAGCCAACGGTTATTGTATCTTCCCACCGTGCCGTATACTTTCCCATTTTGGATGCTTCTCATGTCGCGCTTTGGCGGTCACGAGAGCTCTAGCACAACATAAATGGTCGTTGTTGTGGATTCGGATGAAACATCGTTTACTTTTCATCATCTTGTCCAAATCAACAAAATGACATCGTTTCCCTACACCATCATTGGGCAGATATACATTTCGAGAGTCTGATCGAGGACGAATTGTTTATATATATGACTGCAACACGCGCTTGATCTCTGACAGCAGCCTCTCCGCAGTCAAGGGCGTGTCGGTAACACCCGACAACTTTACCTTTATAACACCTTGGGTAACCCTGTCAGCCAGGCAGTATCCAGCACTGTGTATCAGCATCACTATACACTATACGATCACATGACGCCATAGCCATCAAGTGCAAGTGAAGGATGTGTACATAATTATTAATTAATAAACCTTGAAACTTTTCTTCTGTGTTTTATTAACTCTCTTGAGGAACCCCTTTAACGGATTAGTGGGTCATTTTGCTTTCATATTCGAATTTCGGGAAATAATTTTGTTTCTATATTTCTAGTGCCACATCGATTCCTTACGTCCGGAGATCATCTTGGAAACCAGTCTCTAGACATGGAAGGAACTCCTTTAGCCAAGGTAAGAGAATAGTAGAAATAAAAAGGTGGAATGATGATCAACACGTGTGTTAAGTTGATTATTAGGGCCCCACATCGGAAGATGCGGGTGTTCTATAGTAATCAGACTGTCTGTCCGTCTGTCATTTTTTTGCCTTTGTACAACGTTGATGGAAGGACTTGGGGTATCTTTTCAAAACTTAAGATGGTGATTTCCCTTGGACCCTAGTTCTACTTACTCAATTTTCGGGCCAATTGGATTCAAAATGATTTTTATTGGTAAATTTTATATCTCTTAGCCGCTAAACGTTTTGTTATGACAAAATGAAGCGAAGTTGGTCGGAATCAATCAAGTTGTCAACTGACCGAACCTCAATGTCATCGGATCAAAGGCCAAGGTCAAATTTTGCATCTCTTAACTGCTTAACAGCTATGAGTTAATGTTAATTTGTATGCTTCATAATATTTGATTGGAATCAGTCTTGGAGTTAAAGGGACTATTTCAAGCTATGTAGCTATGTTAAATACACACAGGAGCCTGCCCCATCAGAACTTTCGTTTCAGAAGTGCTACGAGATTTATGCTGCTGTTTCAACTCTTTTCAATCCTTTATACATCCGATGTTATTACTTTGAATCAATTTACCAATTATTTCGATGATCAATTAACCTTATTACAGTATGGGGGTCGAAATATGAAATATAAGCCTGAAAGTGTTTTTCTGAAAAAAATGTATGTTTTGCATTGTTATACTTAGGAAAGAACATTTTCTTTCATGTAGTGCTTTAATAATATATTTATCATCCAGAATGTGAGTTCAATCGATCATTTTGTGAACATTTTAATGTAAAATATAGAATTTTTCATTCTTATTATTATTGTATACCAACTATTTTCATAGTATGTAGAAGTAGTGTTATTTCAAATATGTATGCAAAAATTCAGCCAAAAAAAAGTGGCGGAAAGTATTTATTTCGCACAACAAAATACCCTATGTTCCCAAAAAGGAGAGGACATAGGACACCTCCCTGGCGTCCACCAAATAGCAATGTACCTGATAACAGGTAATTGTTAATGAAATTCGTTGCAAGCATACAATAAACCTTTCAGTGCATGTTAGGTCACAACAAATTCCAAATTCAAATATGCTTCATCACTTGGCGTGATTGGTAAATTTCTTGTTACCAATCAATTTTAAGATCAAATGTAATATCATTGTCACTTTTTAGAATCTGTTCTTATACATTTTATCATTAGACTTTCGTTTTAACATTGCTTTTAGGGGACATTTCATACTCATTTGTAAATATTCATCTCATAATGAGGAGTAAATGTAGGTAAGAGTAAAGAGTAAAAGTCTCGTAAATATAAAGGTAAACAACATGTAAAAAATTCCATAATATAAATGGCTTTTGGTTATACTGACTAAAAGTGGCATAGATTGCTCAAATGAAGAAGTTACTATTTGTTCGAAGTGCTACAAAAGGTATCTGCGCAAAAGCGAATATGAAAAAGAACGTTTTGAAGATGTAACTACTAGAAGCTTTCCTCTGTTAACAATCAAGAACCTGTTTTACGGGTCCTGTTCACATACAAATAATGTTGTCTTTGTTTTAACAATTTTAATTCGAAGGGAAACGTCCCAGGAATCAGTTAATTTTCACACACAAATTGTGGTGTTCTGCGTCATCACGTGTATTCTCATTTCTTCTTATTGGCAATGACCTGAACCCTTGTACACAGGCTATACTATTAGGAAGAGAGTCTTTGAATTCTCAATTATGGTTTAGGTCATCTGAAATAATTGATGACCTTTAAGAAGTGTTGTACATGTACATCTTATCAAAAAAATCAATTAGCCTTCACTCTCAATTTTTGTCTCTTGGATGACCCTGACTGCAAAGCTTGGACAGTTTGATCAAAGAACCGTTTTTAAAAATCCATTCATACTTTGTCACTTTTCATTCTTCTCCAGTATAGACCAAAACTACACAAAATGCCTTTTAACTGTTTTGGGTTATGATGAAAAACTGATATTTCTTGTAATTAAGTGTTCCGCTCTTTTTGACATTTCCCTGCCTGGTATTTCAAAACCCTTTCATTCTGTAGTATAAGCATTGAATAAATCTATAGTTCCAGTGTTCCTTGGTCCTGACCATTTGAGTAGGGTACAGATACTTTCACACAATACTTTATTCTCAGAAACATTCTTTGGAGACAAAGTAACTGCCTTAATAGATGGTACATATATTTATATTAAAAAAAATTGCTGACCATAAGCTTCAGAGAATATCTTACGGTGGCCAGAAGGAGCGTAAATATCTTAAATCCATGAGCATAGCTCTACCTGATAGCTACATTTTGGACACAGTAGGACCATTCTCTGGAAGCGTAAATGATGCAAGCATTACAAAACAACATCATGGACAAGCTCACATGGTTGGAGCAAGACGACAATGTAGTCGTTGTTCATGGCTTTAAAGATGTCCTGCCAATGTTAGAGGCATCTAGTATTAATACCAGTATGCCCTCATATCTTAAGACTGGTCAGAGGCAACACTCTGATATACAGGCTAACATTGACAGACCAGTTACTAAATCCCGATGGATCGTATCATGGCCGTCTTAAACATTGGATAATATCAAATTCCTTCAAGATTGTGACTGCATGTCTCAACTGGATACGGGGACCGATTTATCAAAGATCACCGGAAACTGACACAAAATGCAGAGACATTGCACATCAAATGAAGTTTCTACTTACAAAAACAAACTGTTTGGCTGAGAGGGTGAAAACAACTAGCTCTCTCCAAGAGTGCAAAGTCAGAATTCGTAAAGATGATGAAATACGGGTGTATCAGCACTCGCAAGACCTCATCCGTTGTAAGATTTGTTCCAGACACAAAAGCCAGACTAAATATAAAGTTTGGATTCAGAACACGACACCAAATGATAATAATCCAATAAAAGATTACTACTGCCAATGCCAAGTTGGTCAACGAACTATGGGAATGAGTGCTCCTACATCAAGTATACTTTATTATCTTGGCTATCATAGCAATCTTCAAAATCCAAACCAGTTGCAATCAAGGGCTAATCAGTTCCGACAAAGCTTTAAATAAGTTTGTTTTTGTGAATCTAGAATCACCAGTTTAAAAACTCATCGCCTTGCATCAATTTTTTCTTCCTTATTTTTCCAAGTCTGCCGTTCGAACAAATTTCATACTCTTGCATCTTGCATAACATTATCTGTAAATGTTATCAGCTGTTAATACGGCGTCTTACTTTAATATAAAAGCAAAGTAGCAAACAAACACACACTGTGAATGTCATTGATAGTTGTCTATGAATCTGACAACTGATTTGGCAGCAAAATGAATGTTTTGGTGGTCATCTTGAAAAGGAATCAAACATCGAATCTTTTCCAAACATCTTCTCCGTTGATTAAATACTCATTCCATCCAAACTGGAACAATGTTTTTGTTCTTTTCTGTCAGTTTTCAATCATAATGATTACACTATACATGTAGTCATGAATTTTAGACCATATAGTCATTTGATCCCTTTTTTGAATATGTTCCAACACATATTTTGGATTGATATTTTTGTCACTGGTAGTTCAGGACGTAGTCCATCTATAATCAAAATATTTTTGGTTTACAAAAAGTTATAAGACACTTTTATTCTAAGATGAACACGTTTTTTGCCCCCCACACCTTCGATTGAAACACGTCGGTTGTTTTTCAAAGAAGATACGCCAAATCGAAATGTATCACGTGACACGTCGTTCGTGTGTTTTCTTATGTGTCGTGATTTTGAATATGCCCTCGTGAACAATTTCGAGCAAATTGGACAAATGTGTTCGTTAGGCATAATGATAATCATCTAAATGATAAAGACGTGTTGAATGCAATGTATTATACTTTTTTTCGGGGATATGTCGTGGGTATCAATCCAAGTATCGAATTATTTTGGCCAGCCTAACCATCTTACGAATGCTAATTTCTTTCTTTTGACCTTTTTCGTTTTTAAAACTTCTTATATCTAACAGACTGTGTTTTATCTTTATTCACTTTCTGAACCTCTTGGCATGGTCCAAAAATGTCTGCTAACGACGTGGGAACTTTTTAACTAATAGACCCAGTATAGTCCACAATTGGTCTTAGTGGTTTCCCATTTATGAATCGTTGGTGTGCGTACATTACATTTTAGGAGTGTTTTCTGTAGTGGAATACAGATACCTGTATCAGGATTCAGTAATCTGGTTCTCTTAGTATTGATTTGGAGAGGATGGCTATGAGGTACCTTTTCGACTTTTGAGTTGGATTGGCCTGAAGCTATTTATATCCAGGGGTTACGCTCACTTTTGCTCTCTACACCCCTGGAATTTGTCATAGCAAAATTGAAGGCTCAGTGTGAACCACCTTGTTGATGACACAAGAATACTAGTTCGATCCTTTGATGAACATCAAAAGAATCTCGCGGTCACGTAACGGTAAAAACTGACAGGCTTTGAAGTCGGGCGTCTCTCCTTTGTAATCTTCAAAGGACAGGTATCAGCCCAGCGACTGGTCAGTATTTTTTTACCTAAGACCAATCAAACAGCCATCTCCGTACCTTCAATTTTGCTATGACATATTCCAGGGGTGCAGAGAGCGAAAATGAGCGTAACCCCTGGATGTCGAGGATGGAATTAAAGGGACTCGAATCGAGATTCGTTAGTGAAGGCCATGGACCTCCAACGTCTCATAGGAAATCTTGAACCCTTTTTACCACTGTAGACTATAATGGACTCATCTAGTTGAATGCAGATGGTAGAGTCTACTAAAGTTACATAGGGGTGAAAGGTTTAAGGTAAATGTGCCATCAACCATCGCATACGCCGTGCTCGGCGTTCTGGTGTCAGTGAAAGACCATTAATACCATTTAAGATGTTGCGTGTCTTTTCGTTTGAGTATATTATTTTATACCATTTTTGGCGGCGTTGGACTTCAGTGGTACTAGTATATCTTTCCAAATAAACCGAAACTATAAAATGTTCCTATGTGAACACCTATAGTAGAGAGAAGAGTTTCACTTTAACATGACCATGACCACCAAGTTTCCTTATATTCAGAAAAAAACGAAAATTTTAGCCATCATTAAAATATATTAAGAAACAAAATCAAAATAAAATAAGTTGTCTGAGGCTATTTCACTTACACCTTAAAGCCTTTTTACGGTTGTCGTCATGAACATTTTCGTGATTGCCTTCATAACATGATTTCTAACTAAACAAAACTTAGGCCTACCATAATAAGTCTTAGATATTTGTATATACGTTTGCAAAAGACTTTGTCAATAAAAAATACAGCCCGTTCTAAACGTATTTCCTTGAAAAAAACCTACTTTCTGTTGTCATTATCTTTTTATATGATCAAGTGTGAGCCCTGTGTTTAAGTTCTGTCATTTCTATTCAGTAATAATGCAATATGCATCAAATCAGCATTTTCTATATTTGTTCTGTAAATGTGTCGTACACTGGCGTTAAAACGCGATTGGTATTTTAATTATAAGTATTCTGATTTGTATACATCTTTGTCCATCTCTACTGGTACAATGATATGTGTGTCTAGAACAATTTGACATACAATATACAGTATTTATAAGTTAACATTTCATTCTTTAAATTGACATCTTCAGTCCAAGGACCAGAACCTCACAACCGCTAAAAATTGATTGATGATTAGTCATTACAATAAACACTTATTTTTATAGATAAATGAACACGATTTTGCAATGCAATAAACGTCAAACTTTTTGTTTAAACAAAATTGCCATTGTATGATTCCATCATCCTCGAAATTCAATGGGGTATGCTCTAACCCGGACTGTGTCCCGACAAACTCGAAGGCACGAGGTAAGCTATTTGACTGGTTTCGTGTATAACAATCTAACAGATCGCTAGGTTGGTACATGTTCTTTAGAGATTACAGACAATATCCGGATTACAGACAATATCCGGATTACAGACAATACCCGGATTCAAAGCCGGTCAATTTCAATGTTAGGCTGCTGCGCGATTGTTTTGATGTACATCAAATTAGCTGATACACACAAGGCTTTCGATTCTTTAATGTCAATTGTTCTATAGCAGTGTTTACCTGTATAAGTAGATGATAGCATAGAAATGGATATACTTGCTCATCCGTATCATTGCAGCTACTTCGTAACGTTTCAAATATCGATTTCTCTTAAATTATACAGACTCTTGTAGGTGAAGAGAGTAAAAAGCTACTAAAATATATTGCTAAAAAATGAATCAAATAACTTAGAACTCAGAAACGATGCTCAAAAATCATACGGAAACTTGTCAATTATCGTAACCTCACTGTGTTACATCTATCTCCCATCCATTCAGAAACAGTCTCCATGTTCACGTATCCCATAGTTTATGTTTTTTCACACACAAAAAAAGAAGAAGAAAACTTTAGCAGAACAGAAACATTTAAACGTCACACGCATGTGGATACTCCTCTTTGTGGATATCTTCACACAAAACTGGAAAATATAAAGACTGAGCCATTTTACACGACATAGTAGCAAATGGTGGTACAAAAATACTCGTGAGATTGGCAAACTATTGTACTCAACCGCGTCAACAAATCGTACAAACTTTCGGTGCTTTTGCAGACATTATAATCTTAGATTTCACTGGTTTGGATATTATATCCGTCTTTATAAATGTTCTAATTTATCTAGAGCAGTATTATCTAATGTCTTATGCAACCATTTCTTAAACTCTTTCAATAATGAGTAGGGTTGTCAACGGTTAGCCGGTTCACCGGTTTCTCGGGCGGAATACCACAAACTGGTTACCAAAATATTTACCCATTTTGGGAGACCCATGTGTCCCTACAAATTATCTATAGATTCGACCAAAATCGGATAGTTTTGTAACAAATCAGTGTTCAGCTGCCGTATTAGTGTTGTTTTTGTACTCTATTGTAAAGATTGACAAAGAGTTCCCGCCAGCACCATTACAAACCTGAACAGATTTTACGTCGTTCGCGACAGCCTGTCCGCATCTGAGGAGCTGTCCGACCTCAGAGCGTGACCTGGAATCAACTTACGCCAACTTACCCCCTCACGTCGACCGAACACCAACTTCGCCAGTGAGTCACTGAAGGGTACATGCTTGAATTAATTTTTAATTAAAATCGGTGGATAACGACCGTATTCTGTACAGAGTTTATTCATGGTCCTCCAGGAAAGGTAAATCGTGGGATGTAAAAGCTAAAAAAAATAGCAAGTAAGTTTGGTATCTCCAATATTATTAATTACGCTCTAAATTCAACTAAATCCGTTATGTCAAAAATCAAATAGATAATTTTCAACAAGGATGAAGAGACGTGGTTCTCCAGTCTTTGGTGTGATACAGGTAACATTAACGGCAATAAATTACGAACATACCGTTTATTCAAAAAAGATTTACAACCGGAACATTACGTCACCACTTTAATGCCGAGACCACACCGTAGT
>JAUMHH010202666.1:0-13265 GCA_032359455.1 Chlamys rubida
GTGTCGGTCACGATGGTGATAGGGGACATAGTTTGGTGTCGGTCACGATGGTGATAGGGGACATAGTTTGGTGTCGGCCACGACGGTGATAGGGGACATAGTTTGGTGTCGGTCACGACGGTAATAGCTGACATGTTAGTGTACAACAGGTGTAGTGGACAGGACCTGACTACAAGGATGATGGTGGTCAGCCTGGTGATTCAACGATGTAAATGAGCATGTCAGTCTAGTTTTAGAAAAGGAAAGGACAAATATCTCCAAACAACCGGTCTCAGTGATTTAAAAAATACATCGGAATACTGGCAAACAATTCAAATAGGTCCAGGTTGTAAATTATGTTGTTTTGATCGATATATTCATTCTGATTCTGGAAAGTAAAAATGACAGCAGTCGTATCGATTGATCTACAACGTCAAATTCAAATTCTTGTATAAGCTTAGTCGACAAATCAAACTGTCATGCCTATACAAATGTACATGTATCTCTGACACACGGAGATTTCCCAGGGACAAGATAGTTCAATAAATTTCAAAACGTGTATCGTTGCGAATCTCTTAAAAGCTCCCTCTATTGCATTTCCAGATTTTGCAGAACTGAATAAATAATGCAACATTTCCCTTTCTTATGAGGCTTGATGCATCCAACCTTTTATAAAACAAAACTAAATCACAATAAACATTACAAAATGTAAGTCAGTCAGCTTCCCTCCGCCTATTAAACCTGTTTCCTGGTGGATCTTGCAGTGAATAGTGTTCTTTCTCTTTTCTCTCTGTAGCTTGTTATCCTGTCATCTGTGTTTTCTGATAATACCCAAACGACAGAGTCACGGACGTGTAGACCATCGTATTCAATAAAAAGGGACGTTTATTAACCCTATACCAATAGTAAAAATCAAATTGGCCGAGTAATTCACAAATATACCCATACACAGTAACAAGAAAAGGGACATATAGATTACCATGGTAACAGTGGGAGAAACGCGTGTTTTCGTTTATTTTAGCATCAACAATGAAAGTGAATCGCAAACTTTTTGTTGAAGATATGTTTAAGGCATGTAAACAGACAAGTAGAGGCCGGTATGTAGTTGTGAGAATGGAGGAGATAGCCAGCATACATAAGATACCAAACAACCGTACATCTGGTGTAACACTTAACCGTCGGATCTCCGCGTAACAGTAATTAATCGGGACATGCACTTCGTACACATGTTAACCTGGTAAATGATTATGCAGCACCCCTGTGAACAAATCCGAAAACCTTCAAACGATCTAGATCTCGTGGCGTATTTTAATGCCCCGAACATTAGGAGAAGGGGAGAGAAAAGTTTCGTTTTTGTTCTGCGTACTCCTGCTTAAAAAGCTGGTACTTGTACCATTCTCTGACTATTGCTTGCAAACCATTATTTTTCAAACGGAGAGATAAGGGTTTGGAAAATTCCGAAAAGCCACTTTGGATGTGCTTCATCCAGGGTAACTTATAAGGGAAATCAGAAATGAACCTGTAATTGGTATCGTTCTATTTTGCACACTTCTGTTTGAAAACTATGAATATACTCCGAAGGAACAGAGCCCGATCTTAATGTAACAGGCCTGACTAACCGATAACAACATGTAAAAAACACCAAGTCCCAAGGTTCCTTCAGTCATCATTTTGGACTATGTAATTTTACATTAAGGCTGTAACTGTTTGTAAATGTGATGGACCCCTGTATTCAAAGGAATGCAACTAAATACTTGTAGAAAAAAATATATTTTCCTGTATGAAATCTAATGAAATCGCATTAAATAAACCCTATGCATAATTGAAACAGACTCGTTTCAAGAAGAAGAATTACATGTATTTCCTTATCAGTTCAAGGTCTTCGAGGAAATGGTAGAAAAGGACCCATTTTTGATCACTCGAAAAATCCATTTTCGGTCTCACCTATATGTGTTTTTATATTTATCATTGTAATTTTAGATTGTGTCGACAAAACAACAGGTGAAAAACACACATATGACGGACCATTTGCTGTTGACTCACAATTAAATGTTTCCGAAACCTCCCCCTACACCCCCACCTCCAAAATATTTTAGTATTGATAAGTCTTATGTCTTATGAAATCAATACCGTGTTTAAATAAAACCACTTTAAAATTCCGTAGTTTTTTTGTGTATAATATGGTGATATTGCAAGAATCTTTCCGATCCTGAGCCGTTTACAGAGGTGGATAGAGTATAGCGCAGGGAACCCTAGGAGAGATTGCGTGTGACAAGACCCAACTCATGAGGCCTACCTAGACAGAGGTGACAGCGGTGTTACTTCGGATAGAGGACGCAAATGACAATGTAAGTATGGGCTAAATTTAAAATATAAAGCTTGGTTATAAAGCAACAATAAACTGAACATTAAATCTATGTTGACCGACAGAATCAGACAAATGGCACGGCTTATTGTTCTATGAGTGCCGTCGCACCGTTGGTCTAGAAAGCCATTATTTGACACAGACGCGAACGCTGTCATCACGGTCATCTAAACGTTTGTAAGTCGATTGCTGACATATTGCCGCCACAAGCGTTCTGGAACCTGAACATGGTTATTCTGACGCTATTATGATTACCAAAGTCGTAACCACCACGGGACTTTGTCTACACATCTATTCAACTGTTGCCTCGTTGGAGGCTATGGTTGTAAAAAGCCAAACAGATAAATTCCATCCCGGAGATAAGAATCCTCGGTGGCCATCACACAATTACCGTCACCACCAATTTGTACTTAGGTTTGTTTATCACCACCATTACTGACAGTCGTTCCCTTTTTATTCAGATATAGAAACGCCAGAGAATTAGATTGTAAAGTATTATCACCGAGTACAAATGTACCGTGTTTATCGTAGATATTCCGGGTCATTGATATTTGTGTTTCAACTTTTTTGACAAATTAATAACATAAATGTTACGGTGTATCATTCGTTATAAACCGATTGTGAGCTCCTCCAAAACTCATTTTTATCAGGGGACAGCATCACACCAACTTAAAACCACAGCGTTGTCTATAAACTGCCATGTATGTATGCTTGAAGTACGTTTTCATGAATATTCTGCAATTCTTCAGTTAATATTATAATTTGGCGAAATAAAAAATAAAAATCATTAATCGATTGATTTGAAATAAAATCCCTTTTTCAAAAATGACAAACCAATATAGAAAGATGAATGCTAAAAGAATTCTTAACGACAAACGTTCCTGCATGGAAATAATGGCATCATCAGTATATCATCCCTATTCGTTCACTATCATCAGTATATCACCCCTATTCTTTCACTATCATCAGTATATCATCCCTATTCTTTCACTATCATCAGTATATCATCCCTATTCTTTCACTATCATCAGTATATCACCCCTATTCTGTCACCATCATCAGTATATCATCCCTATTCTGTCACCATCAGTATATCACCCCTATTCTGTCACCATCATCAGTATATCATCCCTATTCTTTCACTATCATCAGTATATCATCCCTATTCTTTCATTATCATCAGTATAGCATCCCTATTCTTTCATTATCATCAGTATAGCATCCCTATTCTTTCACTATCGTCAGTATCTTATCCCTATTCTGTCACTACCAATATTGTACGTTGCTGGCAGGCTATTCTGCTGGCAACGTACATGTATCAAGTGAGAAGAGGACATTAAGACGTCACCACAAGCTCAAGCTGCCTATCGACGTTCAACAACAACAATGGATCAGTTTTATAATTCAATTCAATTCAATATTGTTTTGCTAATTTTTAGTAACATAGTAACAATATAGAGAAACTTCTAAATTTTGAACAACATATAAACTTACACAATTAAATGCTGATCTAAAATGTATATATACCAAAAATAAAAAAACACAATGTATAATGTGTGCAGGTAAATTACTTTAGAATGTAGAAATTGGTTCAATAAAAATTTCATAAGTTTTTACCAGAGTTAAAAATATAAACAGTAATTTGAGGAACAACTTGTCCATAGTTACAAAAACCAAAAACAAATTGTAAGAAATATACAGAAGTCACTTTTTTGCGTGTATGGAGTTTAAATAGCATTGGCAATGTGCCAATAAACATTGATAACCAAATAGAAAGTTATATACGTAAATCTACAAAAGATAGTGGAAAAACATGACCGTTAACAACGATGAATGCTGTTAATGTGTGATATGTAGGAGATGGTGTGCCCTTGACTAAAAGTTGCCGGGGTCAATATCCATGACTACCACAGCGAACACTTACACGTGGAGAGGACCACGAAGCCTGCTTACTAAGCTAATGTCTGGCTCGGACACTTGCTGCTGGCTTTAGCCTTCCTATCAAGATTGCTAAGTGAACAAGACACAGATAAGACTCCCGAGACCTCGCGGCGGTGTTACCGTGTTTCCTCCGGTTCTCCATTTCTACTGCGAGCCCCCCTCGGGAGTCGCCAGTCGATAGCCTGTCGTGTAACTGACAGTGTATTTGGGGATCAGACCAGATACTTTTATCACTGTTGGCCCAACCTGTCAGACTAAGACTTAATAGGACCAACAAGGACAACACGGCCAGAACAAGGCTACGGCCAGCCAGACATGGTGTAGCGGGATACTTTACGACTATAAACTCATTAAGACTTGACGGCATCTGCGGTACTGTAAATTAATTAATTGGGTCCGCTAATTGATTAAGTGGTTGCCATTATCGTACAAGACTTTGGACTATAGTCGCATGACAAAATCTAATCCGACATATATGAAGGGAAACGGAGATAGGATGTAGGGAAAGTCACTAATAATACATACCTGTATACTCAGACGCACGGCGCGTGTAATGTCTTCTTGGTGAACTAAAGAGATGGATTATGCTATAGACACACACCTTTACTTAGACATACGGCCTGTGTATTGTGTTAATATGGACTTATATTAGACCTGGAGTTGCCATCATAATTGTACAAATATCGATATATTGATATAAAATGGTATACATGATATCTTTATTCAATTAACAAGTGTCAACATAACCGTACTTTGAACTCAAAATTGATAAAACTAAAACTAAATATAAACAAAGGATTTTTTTTATCGAGACCAAATAGGTGTTGGTAGATGTTCATGTAAATCCAGGTAAAATCCAAGTAATGTCACGTCCTCAAAGGTTGACCGGTGTAGTGGCAACGAAATAACAATGTACATAAAAAAATCGACCTTCATATCACACAAGGAAATAGCGTTTTTCCGAATGATATGATGATGGCGACTATAAACCTTCGCCAATACTCTTCATCAACCTGCAGTTCTCAAAACCCTGTGTTGTAAGATTGTCCGTCATTGTCAACATCAATCACGAAAATAAATAATTTTCTGAGCATGCTCTTGAATATTGAATCGTTTGGAAGCGATGATATTACTCTCAAGAAAGGGGAAGTTCCTGATAAAAAATCGTCTAGCTTGTCGAACGACATAGTAATAAGTCGTCCCGTTGGTTTTGTTGTAAGATCGAGGAAAGCGGCTGATTTAGAAGAGTCTGAATAGCATTTGAGTTCAAGTTAAGGAGTATATAGACGATCTACGTGGTCACTATTTTTATGTTTAAGCGCATCATCGATATATCTGAAAGTGAAATTGAAGAACTTGGCGCTTTATAATAAATTTAGCCTGGTATCAAAATAAAAGCAAGTCGACCAGACGCGGGGCATAGTTTATTACCATAGGAATGCCTGCAGTATGCTGCCAAAACAAAAAACAACAAACCGATCAAAGTCAGCCAATATTGACAACAAAGAACTTATTCATTCTCACAATTCCATCCCCTATATACTTCATTTTGCCCTGTGTTGTGTTTTTATCTAAGCAAACAAATGTTTATATAGCTGACACCATTTCTTTAAAAAGACGTTTCTTTAGTTGGGAATACGGTATGGTAGTTATAGAGAGGGAAATAGACACGTTGACTGATTTATTTCTTGTTGTTGCGAGGTAGCACTTCGAAATAACAAGTATAGAAAGGCAAAAACTAGCGGCAAATATTTGTCGTTTTTTTTTACTTTGTCTTTGTGTTATTTATTTCGTTATTTTTGTCCATTCTGTATGAATTCTGGTCTAAAAGATCTCGTGCCGCTATAAAGCAACACTGTTACAATTGTAACGTCATCACGTGGCATATAGAGGTTTGTTTGATGTCAGAATTTGTTCTCATCTGTCATACAGATTCAGCTCAGTGACAGTGAATCGATAAGTGCCCGCATAGTTGTTCACTTAGAGTCGTTTAGCAGAATTATAGTGAATTATTGGCGGAAACATAATAAAGTAAACGGGACTGGCGAGAAAATAAATATTTAGACAGGATAGGTCACGGCTAGAGGTCACGGTGACATTGTGACGACTGTTAGAGTTGTCAACACAGAGTGATGTGTCCCGACGTCTCGGACCGACTTGCCGCGCGACCAATAAACACCGATCTCAATAAAGCGTCACGGAAACTCAAGGGTCACAGACGACCGATAGCAACACGGGAAATTGAATCATTGTCTAGCTGTTGACATTCGCAGACTTCTTCGGGACACTGGCAGAGTTGGAGTTACTGATGTATGGATTTCATAACACACTCAAACGTACGCATTATCATAGAAATCAACTAAATTAGCATTTGCATATACACACGGGGCTGTACCCAAACCCATCAATATTTCCATCAACCAAAACCTCAGACAGGAATATTTCTATTGTTATCCAGACTTATGTCATACGCACCGTAAAGGCATATTGCAATGCGAGGAAGCAGACGCGAGCCATACATATATGTATTATGGTGGAAAAGTGACGAATTCCATCACAACGTCAGTGGTCAAAAGTTCAGTGGTCACAAACCCAATGGTCATTCAACCCGACAGGGGTCACCCGAGACCAGATGACCAGAACGAAAGTCCGCAAGGATAAAAAACAATTACAACTCAAATGGTCAACAAAATCATCCAACGTCTCCATATTTCATATATTAACATGTTCAACAGAATCATTTAGCACAAGTATTGGTAGTAATACGTATCTAACAAAAGGTAAGGAGTGGTAAATAGTCATTAGGCCCCGCGATCAAGAAACTATTTTAGACGTTAGATTTTGATTTAGCCAATCACGTATGACGTAACTTTTCATGACATTATTTCTGACTGGTTAAGTCAATACTTAAATTTTAGACTTGAGCTCGTTTCATGATTTCGGGGCAAGAACTTATAGTCATCGTAACCAACAGACACCAAAACTAATGTCGCCAGAATCAATGGTCAAACCCGAATCAATGGTCAAACCCTAACCCTAGCGACCAACGTAACAAATTGTTACCAAATAAAAACGTTAGCGTAAGCAATAGTTCCTATAACCTATAGGCTCCTAACAACGATCACCAGACAAGTTTGTCAATAACAATATAGTCATAAACACAACCTTGTTTTATATTGATTATTTCTCTATCACTTGTTTCAGGAACGGTTAATTAAAGATACGTCTAGATCCCGTCACATCACCGGGCACGCCGAGCCGTAACTCCGATAAAGAAAAAACGCACTTCTATAATATTTGTTGTGAGATAAGCCTCTAATATTTACCCTATTTAAAACTATTTATACGGGTAATCCTGCCAGAACGACAATATTTATATTTATAATAAACCAGACCCCCTCCTCCCAGCTTAAACAAAGGAGAGAGAAAAACAACTAAGTAAAAGTATGTGCTTCAAGAGATGCTTTTACTCTTTGTGTTGCCAAAATAAACAGTGGACCCCCTGCACCGTAGATGCCAGTGTATTTAGAATAAGCTTATAAAAGCCCATGCTTGGCAAGGCACTTTTTTTCAAGGAACGCGCGTACAACTGCACGCGCATTCCCCGAGAACTGTTTGTTTCATGTGCTATACGAGATCCAGATAGCTTCGTATTCTTGATATATGATGCTGTTTTGTGTTAAAGAAACATTAACATTTATTCTACAGTAACATTTGAAGACTGTTGCACATCTGATGCAATTTCCATGCCTCCCTTACACGCAAGCTTGCTGATAACGTCGACAATTAAGTTGTAACCTGCACGGGTAAGTAGCAACACAGGTTTGTGTGCCGTTTCGATATCTGGAGATCTTGCCATGGCATCATGGTCATTCTGGTGTGTTCTGTATCTCAATACCACAATAACGAAAACAGTAGATATTAAAATTATCATGCATGCAATGGGTTTGTTCCAGAAAATATACGATGCAATAATAGAACAACCTAATTTGTTAAAAAAATAAAATTGAGGATAATTGCGTTCTAACATGAAATGTTCACTGTACATCTAAACTCAAAATTTTTGGGGGTAAGCAGTGCAGAAATACTTTAAGGTTACACGTGTCGCTAACTTCAAACAGTTTCTGTCAGAAAAAAAATGGTTTGAAACAGTTCAACGGTGAAGTATTAAGTAAACAGGAATATTTCGTGTTATCCTTTAAAACGTACATAATTGAGCATTACGCTATGAAAGCGTCTGCGCGTGGCGGTTATAAAACAAAACAGAAAAAGCACGTTTACTCGATACCGTGATGTCCAGATCAATAGTTCGGGAATGTATAGTATTCGACAAATCCGTTGATGGTCCGAGAGCGTCAGTAATCAATCGGAACACTAGAGTATAACAGCTAAGCTTATATATGGCATACAGATGGTATTTATTTAAATGTAAGTAAAAAAGAGAAAAACGAAAATTGATAACGATTTCATGACAACTAAAGTTGTTCAACATTTTAAAAATATGTTAGAATCCTGTATCCAGAATGGACATTAAAACATAGATCTGTATTTGAGGCGCACTTACTCGTTATTGTACATATATCGTTATTGTGTGTTATATGTGCATTTTTAGTTAGGTTCATTTTAGGGAGAAGCAAAAACAGACGAAACGAAATATATTTCTCAATTAAAGTAACAGAATATAAGTTCTGTTCATGGATATCGTAATATGCAATAGCGAATAATAAAATTTACACTTACGTATGGGTACAGTAATGCCAGCGTACCCATGGTCCTGGCGGGGAAATATCACACTACCGTCTTATACTCGTACTAATCAAATAATTGATAACAATACGTGTATCTCGAAATAATTGTACATCTTAAAATATCCTAAAAGGTTTCGTAGAATTGACACAAATATCCAATACCGCAATTTTCAAGATAACCATTTTAACGCTTCTAAAGTATTTATGAAGAACGGCTCAAATACTGGAAAACGCCAGCAGTAATTGTATTGTCTTAGGGTGCAAGCTTTAAGTGTGTGACACCCAGTAATTTCATTAATACGATCTTCCGACACACGCCACAAATAATTTTGGATGAACTCCAATATAATGTATAACAACATTACGAACCTGCACTCTGATTGATCTTGATTTTATATCCGAAATATGCAAAATATCAACATAAATTAGCAATCTCTCATAGAAGAACGGCTGAACAAAGTGTATTATTAACTGAAGAGTAGTGAGCTCCTGACATGTACGGTATTACCGACATGTACAGAAATTTACTCCCGAACTGCACAGTAAAACAAATAAACAAACAAATAAATATACAACATTTGAGATAGCTAAAATAAGCCACTCTACAACGCTTTACATGTACATTACATAGATATAAAATGTATACAATCAATATAATTAACACATACATTAAAAATACATTAATCAATACCATTTTGAGGAATTTGCCGGAGCTGCCTTATCAGGCGGTAACTACTAGTCCTATGGCACTTTGCTAAAATCTCCCTATGTGTATGCCTGCGTGTGTGCTGGAGATGTTATGTACTCCCCGACCTGTACAGTAATGTACAACCGATCGCGACTTGTACAGCAGTGAACTTCCATACACGTATCAATGTTACATGTTTGTGTATCAATTGAGATGTTGCGCGGCGATATCACTCGCATTCAAGTAACAATTAGAATAAGGTAGATATACTGTATAAGAGAGTGAGACATATCACTAGATCAATTTCTCTATCAGCATGTGTCCTGGTGGCACTGTGATCGCTCTCATTGACAAGCACAATCGTCTGCGCGTCGCTGGTTACATCAGTATATCCATGTGCACTTTATATGATCCCCAAGTGACGATCATAATGTGTTTTGTTTCGTTCTGCCTCACAATTTCAAATTACTGAATCAGGATTTTCTTTTATAGGAATTGAAAAAATATAATGAAATCTGGAATCTCCTATATATTGTAGATTTCTGTCTACTTTCTCTACCCTGTTGCTATTCTTTCATGCAAATATCTGTCCCTTTGTCTGCTTTATTGCTATCCTACACGGTAAATATATATGCCTCTTTCTCTTCTCGACTGCTATCCTGTGCTGTAAATATTTGTCCATATTTTTACTCGATTGCTATTCTATACTGTAAACATATGTCCTTTTTCCTACTCTATTACTACCCTTTCCATTAAATCGCTTGTGACTCTTCATATGGCCTCGTGCTATAACGATATTAAACCCTACACAGACATACGTTGTGCATTTCGTATACCCTGTCATACACCAACAATCGGGCATGACGATATCAAACAGACAAGTGGACATTTGTCTGTACTGCAGTACTTAAATAGGTCAGATGACATTTGTCCGGACTAAGCACAGAAAGAGGCAAGAGGTAATTTGTCCTCGTTCAAGAGGGTGTTGTTTTAGTCCCTTTTTATATTTCACTTCTTTCAGATAAGACAATATTCAACAATTTTATATGACTTGGATTTGATAAAAAGAAAGTCAGTTCTAATAGCTCCTTCTACGGATATTTGGAAAAAAGGTGCTTTATAAAGGACCGAAAACCGAAAACCAAGTAGAGCTTATAAACCATAGAATAATTGTATGGCAAGCACGTGGACAAAGAAATACCTTGCTAGGTTCGAAAGCATTCCGTACTAGTAACTCTATCTGTGCCATAACGAACATTTCAAGGGTATACTTCCACTTAATTTGGAGCACGATGGGAGCCTGATGATCTATATTACTTAAAGACGCGGCAAATATTCTGACTTTATTCTGTTAAGAAAATATAATCTAATCATCTGGATATGTGGAAGAGTCAATATGTTACCAATACCGCTATCGGGCGAGGTGTAAGGCGATAGAATAATCTGATCTAGACTACAGGCTTTATAAAACAATACGTCATTGTCTAGTAAAACACGTGAGAGTTGGCAGAGTCTAGTTGTTAAGTATAACAGTGACTCCTTGCTGAACACAGCAAGTGTGGGTTGACAGTCCAGTTTATTTTAAAACATTTCCCCTTTTTGTAGTGCAACATTTGTGATTTAAAAATTTCATAAGGTAATTACTGTGTGTCTCGTGCACCCTGTGTGATTTAATATTGTTATGAAATAATTACTCTTTGTCTCGCTCAGCCTGTGTGAATTGGTAATTTTATAACACAAGTAATCTTTGCACGTAGAGTTGGCAAAGTCAAGTTGTTAAATATAACAGTGATTCTATATCTAGTTGTTTCTTATAAAGCAACGTCTATTTGACTAGTGCACCTGCGTGATTTGATGAATTATAAAACAAGGTCTCTTTGTCTAACGCAACCTGTTTGAATTGACAAGGTTATATACAGAATGTCGTCTCCATGTTTATGAAACCGTGTATGAGTTTGTTAAGTCTAGTAGTAATATTTGAGTCTTGATATCCATTTTTACTCATTTATCATTTAAGGCCCCCACCCCCATCCCGTACATGTTCAAATTATGCTGTTTAATTATTAAATGGTTAAACAGCTATTTTTGCAAGAACAGGGTCGTGCTTTACAGTGTATATGGTTACAATTTTCGTCCGACGACAAACGTCAATAGGAACCCATTCGGTAATTTACGTCATAGTGTGAATTTGACGTCACATTGCATTTTTCGGCTGCTGTTACAGATTTATAACAAGCCTCCCTGTCTAGCGCAAACTGTATGCGTTGATTAAGCCTTGTAGTTTTATAAAACAACGTCGCTTTGTCTAGTACTACATGTGAGAGTCGACTATTTATAAGTTTTATATGATCTTTGTATTGTACAACCTTCGTGAGTAAAACGTTATGTTGTAAGTCTGTCTTATCTTTCTTGTAAAGCCATAATAAATTAGCGTAGCCGACGTGATGCGGTAAAGGTGAGATAGTGAGGTATACGAAATCTTTATAGAAGGAATTAGACAGAACTCTGCTGGCGAACTCTTCCATAAATACATGTACAAAGCTATAGATCTATTTTAACGAAATAGCAACGCATTTTCTTGTTTAAATTTTTTTTATCTTGTTTTGCTTTATAAAATTCCTTAATTTAAAACATAGCAGTATAGATGGTCATATTAAAATAATTATCATCCTTTATGGTTTTATGAGCCCTCGCTGCCACAAGAACGACTAAACCTCGTCGTTACACCTCCAAGTGATAACAAGACTTTTGTATCACACTATAACGCCCTGCCAAACCTCCTGATTCCACCCCGTACGTTTGGTAGAACGTTCTACCGGAACCCAAGACTCCCACTAATTATAAAACGCTCGACTAATGCTTAATTAATACTCTAATGAATCACACTATAACGCCCCATCAAACCTCACAGCTCCAACTCACCAAAAGACTTGTAAATCACACTACAACACCCTACCAAACCTCAACAACTCCATCCCTAATCCTTGCTAGATTTTGGATTTATGCAAGAACGTCCAACCAAATCCCCGCGCCACCCACTCAGTGTAAGCCTTGTGAATCCTACTAGCACGCTCAACGCTGAAACACATGTCGTCGTCACATTACCAAGTCACTGCTAGACTTTCGAATCACACTCGGACAATATTCGAGACATGGAGACGAACTTTCATTGCCAGATTAACGTCACAAGGTTGAATGTTGGAGAGGATGTGATACAGTGACACATGGCTAATATTTACATCTATAGTTGTCTTCACTCTCGCCGCGGTACTCGTAAAGTGTTTGTCTGCCATGTGACACACTGATTGTAATACCAGATCTAATTGAAGATTTCCCATCTAATTATTCTTCCTAAATTTACATGTATGTTGGAGTTTTCAAGCATTCATACAACCGTCATTTAACAGGGACAACTCATTGTACTGCCAAAATCGTTGTACCGCCAAAATGTCTTTGAACGGAAGATGGCGGTATATCGGGGTTATACTGTACGTACATATATTATTTAATATTATGTATGTATAATAATTTAATGTTGCCTATC
>JAUMHH010202677.1:0-13265 GCA_032359455.1 Chlamys rubida
CTCAAATTGGGAGTAATTTTAATCCTACATTGAGTGATCACAAAAATTTTGCAAACATATTTTCATCAGATAATACGCAGATCATACTTCAGACCTGCTTATATATTAAACAGTCATTAGAACTGAGGAGGGCGGGTCTGCATCCGGTTTGACTTAGTATGCCTTTTAATACGTTGTTTGTGTGTTTGTTTAGCCATCAAATTACTGCTGTAGTTATAAATGTGCTAACAACGTTGAATTGAATTGACTAAATCACAACGAGCATTTTACTCCTTACAACCTACGCTAACGTACCTACAACTTACCCTACCCAACTGACAATATTAACAATACTTGTCTAATGATTTTCAACACTGTGCAAATTTCTGGTTTTCGTTATCATATTGAATATACTACTGCACGAATTCAAAGCGGCAAAGAGTAGTATATTTCAAATATCAAATAATTATATATAGTTTGTAACGACAATAATTTTATGAGAATCATCAAATCATAAATACTGCAAAGCCATAAGATATGATTACACTGGTATCATACCCATCCCGTATACCGTAACCTTGGAACTCAGAGTTAGGCTTTTGATTAGTGGTATCATTCATAATATACACACTAAATTCATCATTCAGTTGTCATAAACCAGTACTCATGTAATTGTTAAATTAAAAAAAATAAAGGGTTTTTCACATGTTCTTTGTTTATCCTTTAACTGAAATCAAATAAAAACACAAATTTATATAGAAGAGCATATCTTGGAAGATTGAAATACCAATTAAAAATGAATACAATAAACAGATTTTTTATACTTTTATTTTGTCACACCAATAAAAGGATGAAGTAGTATAATAACACCACTCTGTATAATCAAAAGAAGCTGTTCTGTATTGCAGATTATCATTACGTATCATATATAATCGAGATATTGCACACCGATCAAGAGAATGAAGCACCAATATTAAAGTCACACTAAATGATCAAAATAATCAAAAGGATTATATTATTTGCAGAAGAATATATTAAGCACATAGACTTTGCACTACATTATATATTTACTCCACATATAATTGCTCACATTTTGCAAACAGTCCTTTTACTCGGGTATTTAGCTGAAAAATGGAACAAGTCCATAATCTGCCGGTATTTCTACGGAACAGGAACCATAGACGGAAAGTGGCACAGAAAGGTCCTTGTCTGTCACGTGCCATGTACAGTTCTCGGGCGAATACACGTACACGGTTTTCAACACGTTGTCGTCATTTGGATTTTTTCCACCAGCAAAGAAGATACCCTCTCTTTCAGCAAACATGGCAAAGTTTGTGCAGCACACTGGCATGTTTGTACAGATGACGTGCTGATTTGAAGCTGGATCATACGACACAAGACGCCCATTACCGCACGTGACAAAAATCTTTCCCTCGCGCACAACCGCCTGACCTCCTGATACCGGAAACGGGAGACTGGCCAGAATTTTGCTTGTCTTTGTTTTGGGGTCGAACATCTGAACAATGGACGTTTCTTTACCCATGTCTAATATTCCTCCGAACACGTAAATCTGGCTGTTATGTATTACAGCTGTAGCACAGCGGACACCTATTTCTAGATTTCCAACTGTCTTCCAGGAATGGCGTTTTGGCGCGAATTCCTCAACGGTGCGAATTGTTTCCCCTTTGCTACATTGACCTCCCAACACATAGAGTTTGTTCTGAACACACGTCATACAGTGGTGAGATCGTCCCTTTACTAGTCTTTTTGAACACTTTTTCCTTTTGTTCATAACAATGTCACAATGGTACACGTCCCCCGAACACTTCCCGCCTCCAGACACGTACACGTGAGGCGCGTCATAACCATTGTCTTGTAAACAACACACTGCACATCCTGCACCGACACTAGAAAGTTCTGGTATCCGACAGGTTTTCTGAAAATTCTTTCTGCAATCATACAGGTGGAGGTCAAGAGGCCGAGATGGCCGATCTTCTCTGTTTCCAGTAAACATTA
Source organism: Chlamys rubida (assembly GCA_032359455.1). Lineage (NCBI taxonomy): Eukaryota > Metazoa > Mollusca > Bivalvia > Pectinida > Pectinidae > Chlamys > Chlamys rubida. The sequence goes on from JAUMHH010202677.1 coordinate 1,996, forward strand.
ACTGGTAGCGAGAGGCTTCATTCCTCGACCTCGGCTCTAAACTGAGGCGGCGGCACATATTATTATTTCTTAGAAAGTTTTCACATTCATATTGCAATTTTTCATGATGAAGTGTCCTCGATATTTCGAGATATTGTTGAACGTTTGCAGAATTAATACATTCATTGTGACTGAAGCAACCTTCACAGAAATAGGAGGCAAGATGCTTCTTCGATTCCGGGTCGAGACATTCATGAATGAGGTTTGGATAAAGACTGTTCGATGCGTTATGATTCTGGCACTCCATCGCGTGCGATGATCGCTGAACGACGAATCCGGGTTTTAATGGTGAACGTTCGTGGCCAAGATTATTCGTCGCTGTGTGGTCATTCCACACTATCTCCTTGTGTGGGTCTTTCTGTTTAGATCCTGGAGTAAACAAAGAAGAATATTATGTTAAGGACCTACTTCCCCTCCAGAACACATCCTACAGGAAGCAGGCAGTTAACACAGTGTTGTGATTAAGTGGATGCATTACACTAACGCTATTATAATGTCCAGTATACTACACTAGTTTATGTCTCGAGAACGGGAAGTTTTGTATAATCTATTTTCCTGTGTAAACGATCCACGCTTAAAACTCTGTCCCCCCACTCATGATAATACACACAAAGACAAATCGATATAACAATCGCCTACGCAACGTTGCTCGAACCTTTTTAATATGTTTTTAATATAAAACATTAAATTACATTTATTAAGAAATACTGTTACATATAAATGTTGACTACCTTGCTCATGTCTAAGTACCAGATGTATTGTTTTAATACAAACCCTGTTGTCAAATTCGCCATACTCTGACGGAAAGTCATTGTCCCCAATGGACCACGAGGTATGAAATCGATTCATGTCTGAGTCAGTTACACAGATAAAATGACTTACCTATTAAACGCCGTAGTATCACGAGTCTGTTACATTTCAACTATTCTGTCCTGGAGGTAAGTTAAACGTATTATTCACCTCGTGTTGCACATGTAATACGGCCAACAAGCAGCTTCACGTTTAAAAATCCTTCCACTTCGATCAGTTTTATATGCGGCACTGGTCTATTTTTACGGTACAGCGGGATTTCCCTCTTTGTTATCATCAATGCTATTATTAGATAGCATTGAGTCTTGCCAGAAGACCTAGATACTACGTCGCTGTCGTTACTACAGTCACATTAGCCAGGGCCTTGCTTTTTAATAGGTAACCCGCAGAACTCAGGCGTGTACGAACTCGATAAGGGTTGTATTTGGTATGCTACGAGTCGTTCAAGTTTTACTATCACTGTTGACCGTGTCCCGTTTCGAACCCTTGTTATCTTAACGATTATTGAACTCATATTTTTCAAAATAATGATATTTTAAAGAAAAAAACGGAAATCCTTAAAAGAGTTTGTAATTTCAGGGTATCATTATCAATCTATAAACATGCAATTTTATTTTTAAAATATGAACATTAAAAAACTGCATGCAAGCTGAACAAGTTCACGTTTAGCTAATATCAAGCTGTCTATGTATTGAATAGATGTGTTAATATCAGGGAAATACAAAGCCTTGTTAGGTGTGTATAACCTTTGTACCAATCTACAATATATATATGCAGACGTATATGAATAAATATGAAAATAACAAATATGAACTGTTATACATCAAAGCAATGACCACATTAATATATCGTAATATCAACACGGTTTGAAAACCTCTTCCACTGAATGTGTCATTGGTTAAGCTGACGATACTTTGTACAATGTGTATTTGTTATTTGTTCGGCCATCCTTGATATGACCATATCACTGTACAAGTGTTACAACAAGGTTATCAGGGAGAAAGAAGAAAGAAAACCACAAGGCTGAAATCACATATTTAACATAGTATGGCGACTAATAATACAATAGATGTTGTTTTAGGTTAAGAAAATTTAAAATACAATTGTGTTCAATCCATGGCATCAAAGCATGAATAAAACTATATTTTAACTAAAACAAATTTAAAGTATAGATATACATAAAGACTGTGGGTGAAATGCATGGTTATACTTTTGCTTTGAGCGGTGACGTTACAACAATGATCTCATGTGACCTACTTTCCACTGTCAGACAAAATCATTCATGACCTGGGACGTACATGTATGCAAAATTGTGCGTCTATTATACGATTACGTACATTACTACAGAAACATGTCAAATTATTTATCTGACAGCACAGCACCTATCCTCTGTGTGGGAAGATTTATTATGATGAAGTAAAATTAGTTAATATAGTAACATTATCAAAGCATCGCACTCTGTTAGTGAGTCAGCGATTTGAAACAAAATTGCTTTCAAAGTGTTGAACATTTACAATAATATCATATTTAGAATTTAAATGGTAATATTATACAAGGGGTCTACAATAATAGTCAATATGATTTGAAATAGATTGTCTTGAAATTGGCGTCATTCATTCGAAAAATGCATAAAATGAGAAAAAATCCGTTAAAAAGTTTTAAGCTTTGTAGAAAAACGACGACACATATATGTATGAACGTGAAATGATTACGTAAATTAATTATAACAATGCTCATTCTGTCTTCAAACAAACGACATTTTATATAGCACGGTTTAGGTTTCTCCAATGCTAGTGAAGAAACTAATACGAGTATAAACGTAACTTATATATGTCGTCATGCAGTGTGTACGTAGGCCACCCATTTACATAGGCTTCTTGTGAGTGGCTAGGTACGTAGGCTACCCACTTACATAATCTTCTTGTGAGTGGCTAGGTACGTAGGCCACCCACTTACATAGGCTTCTTGTGAGTGGCTAGGTACGTAGGCCACCCATTTACATAGGCTTCTTGTGAATGGCTAGGTACGTAGGCCACCCATTTACATAGGCTTCTTGTGAATGGCTAGATGGGATAATTAAACACAAAATTAGGGAGATGGTCATTTTATCTACTTTGGACACATTCATATTACAAAACAGTTTTTTAGCCACACGAAATGCATGAGATATGACTTGATTGCATATGTAATGTGCGATTATGTCCCATCCTACATGGAGTATGTGTTACACATATGTTCATGCGTAGAGGTATACACATTAACCCCCGGTAGTACTTACCGGTGGACATGCTTCAGAGGAGAAATCATATAGTGTTTATCACGTACACCGTCAATGGCGGTTGGCGATGACAAACATATAATACAGAGACTTAAATTACTTGGTTATATTCCAAACTGCTGAATCACACTCTAAGGTAGAATCAAGGTAAAATTTCATGGACTTGTACATATACATACAAATTTTTGAATAATTCGTTTTACATATCACAGGGAAAACCACTGTGATATTCGATTTTGTCGTATGATTTGAGTCTGCATTTTTGTTTCAGAAAAATTGAATATAACAAAAATAGAAAGAAAATTGAAACTGTTGTACTAATCACAAGTCAGTTCTGTTATATTCTGAAAAGATCACCTTTTCACTCGTGTTAAATCATGTTCTAATGTAAAGTCGGTATGCAAATTAGGATTAAATATTCGCGTATCAACCGTGGCCGTTGGGTAACCCGATATATGTGTGTAAACAAAATTTTGGATGGCTGTATTTTTCCATGAGGATGCTATGAGAGCGAATTTATAAATAACATTTTGACAAAGATTACATAGAAGGGAAAATCCAGGAAGTTTAAATCAATATGACTCATTGAAAATCACATGAAAGTTTCCCTACACATATACTAATGAGAAATATATAAAGTTAATATTCAGGGATATTGGGTCCAAAGCGAATTATTCAACCTTGTCAGTCCAAATAGAAAATCGACAGATGTATATTTTAATATGACTGGAATGCACTGGGGGAAAATATTCAAGTGGGTGACACGCTTTTTCTTATTCATTTACGCAATGATATCATTTGAGCAAAAACCTCAAAAACTTCGTGGAGATCATAAGGCAAATAAAACAATAAAAACAATATTACCCTACAAAAAGTAGATATGCACACAACGACAGAATATGTTGTGACAACAAAACTAAATATGATAATACCTCATGAATCCCTTACAAAATCAACCCAGAAAAATAGTTTTGAAGAGTCAACCTAATCGACATTAACGTGTGGACCGGTGTACAGACTGGGAGAGAGAGAGAGAGAGTTCCACAGATGTTAATGGTGTATAAGATATCCCATTGCTTGAATTCGGGTAAAAATGACTACCAGGCAAATCTGGCAAGGCTGATGTACTTGTATCCATTTGTTTTTATAAATCTCTATATATATATATAGCAGACGTTGTTGTTAATACTAATGACATTTTTATAGATAGAGTTTGTACCTCAACCAAATCTACAAGACGAATATTTACAAAGATATATTTAATACGAAACAATAAAGTTATTTGTGCATTCTCAAGAAATGTCTTTAAGCCATTGCTATTGCATTTACAAGATGTTGTTGTCGTGTTAAAATACATCTATATAGATACAACAAGCGGTTTTTGACTTTATTCATACCTTATGTATTTATACAAACAAATGATTAACAATGCTTATGTCCCACTTTCCTGTATGAAAACTTTGTGCATTTTAGAACACGTCGAAACATAGCGGTCATATGAATATGAGTACGATATGAGGAACGACATCACGGACATTTCAACATTAGAGAAGAGGGGGAAATGATAAAGAATCAGTATGTCATTGACTGTAACCAGAAGGCACACAAAATAAATCGATGCTATAGTGAAACACATATTATTCGCCTCTTATAATCTTAAATTGAATAATTCAAGTCGTTCCTCTCTTTCCACCCACCCCTCACAATTCGTGGCAAGGTCCCGGAGAAACATGTCAATCAGTTTGCAGTAAAGTTTAGACTTGTAGAGGCCAGACGCCACAGGAAGGACGGAAGGTTTCATGTAAGACACACATCCGTTTAGTACGACCCTTGTTATGATACTGCTTCCTATACACATGCACATATATTAGCTACATACATTGTACGGAGATATGTAGCCAAGCACACATGTGGTTAATCGACAATATTACATAGTACAATTCATATCAGATGTCATATTATAATAACGTTTTTATACCAGGGGATTATTTTACATTATTTCATAGTTTAAGCATTGATCACATTATTTCATTTATTCAATTTAAAAGTAATTCCTCACAGTGATTAATAATAAAATGTTAAATATTAAAGTACTCAATTCAAGCCTTTTAAACAAAATGTGTACCTTTTAAGTTAACTTAACAAGTTGTAGGGATACTCCAAGGGTTACGGTCACATATATTCTCGTTACCCTGGAATATGTCATGAAAAAAGCGAAAAGTCAGAGTGCATCGCCTTGTCGATGATACAAGAAGACTAGTTTGATTCCTTGATGTACATCAAAAGATTCCCGCGACAGCGTAACGGTAAAATTGACTGGCTTTGGAGTCATGTGTCACTCCTATGTATTCTTTAGAGGACAGGACATAATTAGCCCAGCGATTGGTCAGTTCCTTTTAACCTGAGACAAATAGCTAGCCGTGTGACAAATAGCTAGCCGTGTATCTTCAATTTTACCATGACGTATTCCAGGGGTGCAGAAAGTGTAAGGATGGGGATTCAAAAGTAAAACAACGTTCCCATGAAATCATTAAACTTTATTCCATTGAATTTTAGTTTCGAATCTGAAAACTTTTCTCTTTGCTCATAGCATAGAAATGGTTTTCATGATCACATCGATGCATACAAATAATCCCAAAACATCTCATCTTAAATCATGTTACTTTTTTATCTTTACAAAATTGAAAAATACTCAAGTTGAATTTTTAAGTCATTCAAAGAGTGCATACGTATACGTTAGATAACGTATTTTACGGGATGATCATTTTCGCGTCTTTTTGTGAGGAAAATTATCACGAATTATGTTATCCGGCAAATACAATGAAAAGAGTAAAAGAGCGGCCTTTTTTTCTTCACTAATTCACAATCATCGCATACATAGCGTTAGATGGATCAACAACAGTAAAATTCATGTTCTCGAAATTTAAATGATTTACAGTCTATCAACAAGTCATCCTTAGAACAACGACAACACGTCTATATGCACAATTATGAGAGGATGCGAACACTTCAAACGAGGCGTCAGGATCCTGGCGATGCAGTCAGACTAGGAACAGCTTGTTTACGCATGGTACTACCACGTGGGTGGTGTGTTGTGCACTTGGTTTCAATTTATAAATATTTTCATTGTTGTATTATTAATAACTGACTGTTACCTTTTCGATTTGTTGGTCCTATTCTATTTATTTCCGGAAGTGGAAGAACTAAAATTGAAGTTTGAATAATTTAATCAAGATAATTTACTTTGATTTTTTAGAAATATTACGATAGAGATTAAGACCACAGAACAAACCACTCCGACTCACTGCAACCCAGCAGATCGTTTTCTTCTGTTGTATTTCTGAGGAGAAACTATGCTGCTATGAAAGTTAAAAAAGGAAAGACAACTCCATTATTGCAAAAATTGAAGAACTCTCCCTCAAACGGTTCTGCTGTCATTCAGAGACAAACGACAACTTGACAATAGAACTTAAAAACTCACGAAATCAGATCCTAGGGTTGTTAATTATATATATTCAGAAATATATCTGAGGTCACCCAGAATTACTTGCACGATTTTATCGACATTACTTTATTACATAATTATCTGACTGAAATCCAAAATCTTGCAAGGTCCCTTAACTTTATGTCGATGACGTACTGTCTTTATATGAAAAAGAATGTGTTTTTACACTCTTAAACTTATATCAAGGACACTGACGACTATTCTTCTTCAGCCGCTCAGCTTCATATTTACTTGCAAAATGTGACCGTCTACTGAGCTGAACGATATGCATGACGATTTCGATTTTCATGTACATGTAGCATGGACGCTTTCTGACAGCAACATCCCTGCCTCCCCCATCTGCGGTGTTTACAAGTCGCAACTATTTCAGTAATCAACGGTTGTCTCTGAATATCACGGTTTCCGGGAAAGATGTCAATTGCAGGCAGTAAAATGCTTACAGCAGAAAGTTTCGACATTAAGACAGATGCAGACTGTGTGCAACTTGTTGTTGCCATTACTAAGAAATATTCAATTTTATTGTGCGACAGGATGGCCAATTAAAATGATTTGTGATTTCGATGTCGATATTCAGGTTCACATTTTGACGGTCCGCCATATTGGTAACGCTTCCAGAACTACAGCGGGGTTGTGGAGTGACAGCCTTCATAAGATAAAGATATATATATATAGCCCTACCTTACAAAATAAAGTCATCAAGACAATATTACTTCATGGAGACAATATTGCTTACATATTTTTCGGGACATCCATTAACTCATTCACCCCTAAAATTTCATAATGAACTATTCTTATCATTGAACTGAAAGAGTTAAAATGTGTCTTCAGGATTGAATGAGTTAATATTTCAGTGTTGTTAAAGGTTTTGATGTTCTAAACGACAGTGGGGGAGTCGGGCGGCAGCTTCCGTATAGGATGTACATCCTTATCTTATAAAGCGAAAATGAAAAAACAGTATCTTGCATGATTGTTTTATTTCAGGCATCCGTTAAGGTTTCGGTGATTTTGAAGGTTTTGATGTCCTCACTGGTAGCTGATGGTTTCCAAGATAACTTTAAATATCCTTGTGTGTTTTGTTCAGTGTTGGTAAGGACCATGCAGTTTATTGTTGAAAGTTACCACTTCAGTTTGTTTACATTCCATGCCGCAACGTCGTTCCTCAGTGACCAGTTTGTCTGCGTGATGATTTGGATAACGATCAATGAGGAATTGTTTTATTTTCAGTTTCAAAAATTTGTGTGAAAAGCTCGTTTTGGTAAGGTTTGAAAGCCCTTAAGGGCCTTATAAGCATTTCAGAGAGGCGGCCAGTATTGAATGACGCGGCCGCACTTCATATTTACGCCATTTCTTAGGGAGAGCTAAAATATGTAATTTGGCAATTGATTATATTACTTCAGACTAATAGTTTGTTCTGTGAAATGACGCAATCAATGAAAGAACAGTGCAATGGCTGATTTCCTGGAATATATGACGCTTACTACTCGGTACTTCCGACGCTTGGTTAATATTTTGAAGATATTGCTTCGTACCGCCAGGTGCTGTGTGTTGCCATGGTGAATCAGTGTCTGACCGCAGTATAAAAAGAATGTATGTTAAGGGGATTAGGTTGATCTGAAGAGGGAGACCAGACCTACTTATCTCGAATACAAAGATGGTTTGTATCTTAGTTCATGACAGTAATGAGTGATAACTGTACATATTGTACACTGACATTATTAGAACATTCTCGTTAATCTTCAAAACGAACAAGAAATTCTACTTTGCGTTTTTTAATTTGTCAACATAGAGACTAAAGTACCATAAAATTGAATGACTTATATACATATTTCTGATAAACATTCCATGTTTAAACTGTTCTGATATCTCAAATACCATTGGTTTAGTTCCAAAAATCAAGTTATCTAGCATATATTTTCAGATTACACAAATGTATGTAACTAATTTAAGATAAATCAAGAGTTAAGAATTAAGAGTAAACCTATTTTCATTTGCAATCGTTGCAGATTGATATTTTGTTTATAAGTGACACATGGGATATCCGAGTAGTATCATAGAAATACAGAATGACAATAAATTAACTTGCAGTTGTTACTTTAACTAGACCAGCGTAAGAACAAAAGAGGTGAGAATGGTTGTTTTTATTCACAGTTAACAAAATTAATATATGGACCTAAAACTCAAACGCTGATATTTATATTCAGCAGTGAACATACTGGAGTAGGGATACCTAGGGTAAATGAAAGTAAAATTTTCAGTGCACGTACGAATTCATAACGTGCAAATCAAGGTTTACATCGACGAATCCAAGAAGACTTTGATGTCAATGTAATTCCTTTTTATATGTAAATTTCTTTGTATTTTTCATTGCCAAAATAAAGAGTAGAAGAAAGAAATATTTTTGCTGTCTCAATAACCATTATGACTCTGCTTCAGTTTGACATATATTTTTTTTTCTCATAGATACTAAAAGGGAACTTACTTATTTGGAAGCATGTTGGCATTTGTAATGAAGCATAAGTCCTCTAGAAGGTTCACCCATCCTTCAGGAGGTTCTCTAAACCCATACAACGACACCCCGCTGGTTATACATGCTGGAATGCACTTTGCATTTGACAAGACAGAAAACGGGTATGGTTACATCTGACACGTCGGAAGTGTGAAATTCATTCATCCCCAAGGCGGACAGCTAAATTTGATGATACTGGCTTGGTGTTACACCACGATGGCCACGCCGGGCTTTATTCTACATCGATACTCATAGTCACTACATTCGACACCATGGCGGAAAATACATTCATCCTCATGGAGTTCCCCCTTATCCCGGCAACGAGACTCGATTGGTTCTCCATGGAAACCGACATGCTGCTATGGAGTTTCTTATCGTTTTACCATGTAATACGAACCAAGAGGTGAGTATAATCATATTTATGTTTTTAAAACATATTTCTTCTGAAGGATCTCCGAACCACTGCAAAAAATATTGAACCTATGCAATCGAAATGTTATTTCCCGGTATGATTATTGCTTTGATAAATCATTTCTGAAATGAAAAGTACACTTTGCGTGTCTTTTATGAAAAAAATATATGGACAAAATTATAAAAATAATAATAATAAAAATGATAATAAAATAAAAAATAGTGTTCTATGTGGAGAAAGTCATCGTGGCTGAACCAGGATTCGAACCCGGAACCACAAACTACATTGTACTGTTGCTCTAATCGACTGAGCTATCTACTGAACAGAAGTAGTCTGCGCTACTGTTGTGGCCTACACGAAATGAGAAGGAGGGTAACGCATATACGAAAAATCACAGTGCAGCTGGACAGGGATCCTTAAATAATATCTGTGAATTGGTAAATGTGATGTTCATTCCATACTTAGGAATGTACGCTCGGTTTATTATAATTATTATGGACTATTTCCCCTTTATTTTAAAACAATTTGTCAAAAAATTGAAGTGCACATCCCCTTGTTTTATCATCCGTTTAAACAATATTTACTTTAAAGGTTACGGAAAGGTAGTGTTACTTCTAGTTAACTACTGTCACAGTAATAGAGCAGGGTCCGAGTTTCAAGCAAAATTCTTTTAACAATTTAATATATCATATAATTTGTATAAATTTCTTTGTTTATAAGTAAAACTTACGTTGATATGTCCTTATCGTGATGTCGTGCAAGTGATAATACATCCATTGTTTTAATAAATTTCGTCAACAATCTCTGCTGTTGTAGTAGGTCACTCCGTAGCTAGGTTCACAAGTGGACATCCAAGTTCCAGGATACGTCGCAAACCCTGTTGCTGTTACCAGATGAACCCAAAATTTCCAACAATCTCTGATTAACTCCAAGTGAAAAGGATCTGACATTCACCATGCTTGACATAAATTGTAACATTTCATTTCTCACTATGTATATAATAATATGCTATCCCTTTCTCTCAGCTTCTAATTGGAAACCGTGTGTAAAAGAATATCGAGCGGCAACGTGATTAATTCAGATTTCACATATTTAAGTTTTATGAAGTACTGAATTGTACCTATTATCACACATTATTTTTTTCATCACTAACTTTGATTATATTGAATAGATAAACGCATCTTTTAAAATTTCATTTGCATACTTAAATAATCTGCATGATTTTAAACAAAATTCTTGAGAACTGTTATTTATGACTAATAAACTTTTTGAATTAAAAATGTTGTCACTTTTATTAATTGACTTTTCAATGCATATATAGTAAAAATTGTTTTTTGTTGATATGCAAATATAATAATGATATGCATTATAAAATGCATACTTTCCCTGAATGGTATTGTGATAAAGTGCCCGTTAATAATTACCGTCACTGTAACCAACACGGGACACTATTAAGTTGAATATGTATGTGCTTTATACCATAGTATAAATCAAAGATGTTTGTACATTTTTCATAAATAGATATCATCCACTTTTATTTCTATTAAAACATTCCCACAATTGATCCACTTTGGGTCCCATCCCGTATTGGGTACACTGGCGTTACACACTAAGTACAGTGTACTCACTTTAAATATATATGTTCAAGTTCAAGTTCAAATATTTTATTTTCGTGTCAAACACATAGTATTCATAAAATCACAATACATATATACCTTTG
>JAUMHH010202699.1:0-13264 GCA_032359455.1 Chlamys rubida
TGCAGGACAGGGTAAATCATTGTCAACTGAAATCAGTTCCACTAAATATAACGGGTTACTAATAGAGATATTTGAATAACACGACATATTTTGTATGTTTTCTATATGTTTTATAATGCTACCATCTGGATTCCTTTGACTGAAGTTTTTAACAAAGTTTGCAATCAACGACCTTTGGGTGTCGATGGGAACATCATTGCTTATGTTTTTCAACGGAATAATGAGATGTACTATATAGCAAGGATTTCCAGAGTTCAAATGTGTTCCCGGTATAAGTTTAGCTGTGTCTCGATTGACCGTATACAAATTAACTGATGAACGTGTACCATTACTCAGCAATGTTATCAAAGAATCCAATATCCCAATAACGATTCGGTTGGAAAGACGTTTAAGTGGAGGTTTTGTATTTGATTCAAACACGAGATCCAACATAAGACCGTTCGTTGTGTGTGTTATATTCACACATTCACCGCCGGATGGTTCTGAGAAGGCGGGACAGTACAAGCGTTGACAACCAACCTGTTCGAAGGGAAAAACACACAGAATTAACATAATTATACACAGTCTTATTATTCGAATTTTCTTGATGTTTTAAAAAATTATCAAAAAGCGTTTGTATCTTTTAGAAATGTTGTGAAATATTCAAGTATTCCTCTCTTTAACACTTATATATGTTCGCGAGAAGCTAACATGCCAACCTTGTTCGATCAAATAGTTCTTCTATATTTACCCAGTCACATTAATACTAATAATAATGTTTTTATGCATTTATTTGCTGGGATGTTTGTTGTTTTTGTATTCTGTAAGGAAAGTGAATATTTGGTTTACAAATATATTGTGTACAAAGTCTAATATATCTGATGCATATTGATGGAAAAGTCATCGAATTTGTCACAAATTCTAGAAGTATTTTATTTCTAAAATTTAATGATGAATATTATTCTCCAGTAAATTAAAGCGTATATATATATAGGTTCTAGATATCGAAAAGGGCACAGCGTATTAGGAACATAAGCGACGAGACAAATGAAACCTGTAATAATCTTCCACATTTGGAAGTCAGTGTTTATGTGATTTATAATTGAATTTAATAAAACATATTAATTATATTCTACACCGAAATCATATAAATGTTATGAACGCCATTAGAGTATGCGGTATGTCAGGGAAGAAAAATATTGAACCACTCCTTATCTTCAAAATTCTGTAAAAGTCAGATATATTTTGTTATTGATGCCTGATTAAAACGGATCTGCAATTTCTGATAAAACAAATCCCAGTCTAACAGAGTGTCCAATTGCTCTGCCGGAGTTGAAATTATATATATGGCAATTTGACTGTCAGAGATCCTTTGCATTTTGCGCTGTACTGGGGGAGTACTATGCTGAAATATATACCCTCACGCATAATTCAGTTGGTGTGACAGTGATTTTAACTCTTTTCTGAAATCCTAACTTTTTGATTTTCTAAAAAATAATGGTCAGTTTCAGGAGTCGACTGCGATAGTCGGTCTTTACGCTAAAGGAAGTTAAATGCTGCTGCATTCCTCACAGAATTGCTCCAGGGGTAGGTTCACTTATTTATGAAGAACTTTTTATATTCCTGGACTCATTATATGAATGCCTATGAACACTTTGTAATGCTTTTACAATCCAACTGCTGTCGGACCGTACGTGGTACTTAGTGTACAAGTGTTAAATGTGTTGGCATTAATTTAGATAAGTTCAGCCAGACGTCGACGAAGTCATCCACAATTTACGTGGTCAATGTTTTGCTCTTTTGAATTGTAATTTTTCAGTTCCAGTGAAACTATATCTCTCTTTTGTTCTCCTTCGAAACGTGTCTGGCTGTGAGCTGCGGTATTCACTGATAAACTCAGATTGGCATCGCCTGGAAGCACTTCAACACTAAATTAATTCATAGTTTCATTTGAAAATCATATCTGTCATGGCATTAGGAATGTTAGGTTTTTCTTTGCTTCATTATATATGACGAACAATGAAAGTTTTTTTGGGTTTTTTTCGTGCAGCATTTTGTAAAACCAAACCACATTGTACAACTGTCTTTTTTGAGATTGTATCAACACGCCTGGGTGTACAAAAAGCTGGGACGATTTGTTTTGTTAATGCATGTATAAATCTATAGCTGGATGGGGTGTTATTGTTGATGCATGGAACATGCTTTATAAGTACAATTTTCATGACTTTTGGAAGGATGTTTTAACTCCTACACTTTTTCTATCCAAAGATACAATGGCAACAACAAGTAAAATGTTCTTCTTTCTAAATAATCAGATTACAGGAAATCTCGGTTAGCTCATTCAACCGAGTTTTCAAGATTCAAAGGTCTTCATCCTGAAATGAAAACCCCAGTGATCTGGTCCTCTATAAAGTGCTAGTCTCCTTTTATAAGAACTTGCAAAACTGTTTCTAAATTGTTGATTACCTCGAACGCTTATGAATTGATATACGTTCGTATCAACGGTAAATTTGAAGAGTCAGTCTGTCATTCTTTATTAGAGTGCAAAGCAAAGTTTGAGGGATATGTTTTACTTACAAGTTTGTAATTAAGTTTCCTTTGCATGAAAACAAATTGACAGATAAGTCCAGGTGGCTACTTTGCATGGTGCTTTAGCCTAACTAATTTAGTTACTGCGTTTTGTATATGCGTCGTCCATTAAAAAACATTTGTTGAACAGCCCTATTTAAATTAAATTGGCGCCCATTATTTACCGTAGTCATTTGAGTGTTTGACGCAGGGGTTTTCTCCATGTTATCCGAAGCGAAGCGACAAGACTCCCATTTAACAAGGTTAATGTATGACGTCATAAGTAAACCACGTGTAACGAGAGTTTTTGCTTTCTTACTCAAATACAATGCATTTCTTCTTGTAATGTTCATATAGTGGGTTGCAGCTCAAATGTAAATATAGATTCATAAGGATCAGAGAGACAATTATTCCTAGTAGCTTGTTGGAACTAGAAATTGAAAACAACTCAATGAAGTCCCGTTTGACCCTGTGAATGAAAACACAAATAAAATACAGAACAATAAACATATTGTGTTAACCCTCTTTATTCAAATAGTAACCCATAATGATTTCTGTTGAACAGGCAATATACACCAAAAAAAGGAAGATATACCAAAACATGATATAATAACACCAGTTCAGGCAGGTTACCAGAACAAGAGTTATACTAAACCAGTGGTTACCAGAACAACTAGCGTTATACTAAACCAGTAAACTTTTAAACAGGAATGTTCCCCTACAGAAGCAATGGCCCTGCATTTAGTTTAAAAAAAATAAAATAAAAAACTTGGATCATGACAAGCGATGTTTGTGACTGGTAATTGGTTTCAAACATTGAAATTCAATAGACATCAATTTGTTATTAATAGTGATGTCTGTGTACTGATCTCCTATCTAGTTAACTCAGTAACAAGTACACATCTCACCATTTGATCGCTTTACTAGTATATGTCATTACGGACTACACTAGAAAACCGTAGGAAAGAGCGCGAGTGATTGCAGCTATTGTAAGATTATGGGTTTATACATATATTATGTATCAGGATTCGCAGACTTCCTGTCTATTCCACCTTTCCTATGGATCCACTTAAAATTTGTGGATATTATTATTCAATGAATATTAAACAGAACTTCACAAGTCATACATTTTACCTTGCCCATGGAGTCCTTCAACAAATATCCACATTTAATTTTGATGGAATGGAGGTCTGGTGTCAAAATGTCTGGTGTCAGGGCCAGAGGAAACTCAGGCTTATTTTTGCACTGAACCAACAGATCAGAAATCAAGGTTTAGCATTAAATCATTTTCGTCAAAAATATCAAAATATTCACCCCAACGTGTGATGTTATTCATCAGAAAAGAAAAAAAAAATCTCTATTTATGTCATTATTCAAGACATCAAACAGATTTTCCACTAGTTGTAGACATAGATTATTTTACAGCAAATTTGATTGAGTTTGATTGTCTTCTTAGCATGGCTCGACTAACAATGAGGATGGCATTGGCTTGTGAAAATCTGTTGAATATTGAATCACTAAAAGTGAATTACATCAGTGGAATAGACTTTGTAGATAAAATTGAAGGATTTCTCTCCAAATATATTCATTTGCTCTCCAATATACTAGGATTTCTTTTCTATTAAAAAAAAAGTGCTTCAGTTAGTAATATATTAAACATTTACATAGAATTACCACTGCACTGTTGAAACAGCTACATATTCAATACAGAACCATAAATGTCAATCAAACACTACCTATATATGGTAAAATTGAAGAATTCAAAGATTTTTTTTTATGATTGCTCTTTTTTTACCTCAGTTCAGAGGTCTAACCAACACCATATCAAAGTGAAACATTCAGTTAATGAGAATCATCTAACGCTGTTTCATCATAAAACCTCTTCACTGATCACAAGGACAAAATCTCTTCTTAACTTGAGGTGCCTACAAAAGGCAAGGAAAATTTAGGGCATGACAACACTGAATTGTGCCATCCTGGTTGAATTTGCTTTCATGACAAAATTTAATGATACGTAAACAATTCTGTGGAACCATGCACGTCACAAGCAAAATATTGCGTATATTCATGATATGATCCAAATTTCCTGAATCACAGACTTAAGTGTCTAGACAGGAGGGGTTCTGATGTACATACAGAAGTTGCTGAAGTGTGGACTGAGGTATCCCGACACTATCTGATGTACATACAGAAGTTGCTGAAGTGTGGACTGAAGTATCTCGACACTATCTGATGTACATACAGAAGTTGCTGAAGTGTGGACTAGATACCTGTACAGTAATTCCAGTCTACAGAGTGTAAACATGTTGAGGTACATATATAATGATCCCGGAGAGTTCCACCTCAGTCACGTTCGAATGTGTGATACACAGAATGTTTCCACAAATGTACATGAACAGTTGAACAGTTACAACTTCCAAAGCCACAAAATGCACAAACATCCAGCCAGAAAGCGAAAACAAAGTTTTGTACATTTGTAATTGTATACTTAACACCTGACCATCTACACATATATAACACAATAAGTTTATCCCGTTTTTTACCACACATGGTTGAACTTGTGAGTGTTTTCTCCCAAAACACAAAATAGTGCATTGTATGTTTACACATACGGGCGTGACAAATGATCGGGTGTAATCATGCTGGCTAGATGTACATATATACAGACATGACGTAAGATGGGGTGTAACCACGCTTGCAAGATGTACACGTATACAGGTATGACACTGTATGAGGTGAAATTACGCTGGCTAGATGTACATGTAACAGGTGTAACACGATATGAGGGAATCATGCTGGCCAGATGTACATATATACAGGCGTGACGAAATATCGAGTGTTATCACGCTGGCTAAATATATATGTAACTATAATGGCATGACAGTGTTATGCTGGCTAGATGTACATTAACACCAGCGTGACACACCAAGGGTTTTAACCATGCTGGATAAATTATACACATCCACCTTACTGCAGAAGCTGGTCTCAGTTTCCCAAATATTACAGAAACTTCAAATCAACCAATCAGTCGCGACTTGATTTTTATCGGTCAGAACTGAAGACCACAAATGATAACAGTGTAGCCAGCCTATGGATACTTATCTGATTTTGGTGATATCAAAATCTGACAAAGGAAAATATTTTTTGGAGACCCAAAGCAGGATAAAACAAAAAAGACGCAGCAGAATCCTATAAGCACACATGCTCTGTAGTGATCAAGGCATTTCCCCAAGAACGTTTCGTGTTCAATGTAAAGAACCCTCAGACACAATAATCACTTTCTGATAGTGTATTTAAAAGGGAATAGTCTCAGTGACTGTCAAACCTTACAAAAACCTGGAGCCAAACAAGACGAGAAAGAATCCTGGTACCATCCACTCAGGTGTTACTAACGAAATGATAGGGGTTTGATCTACTAACCATACAGGATTCAGATGTTAAGTCTGGACCTACTAATACAATTACCGCCTTCAATGTTTGGAAGTGTAATTTTCAAGTTGATGCAGAAAATTTCAAGTCGATGCAGAAAACTGCAAAATTGTGCCGTGTTTCTGGTTTGCTCTTGTTTTAACAAGCTTGCAGATCCAGCTTTACCATAAAATCGTTGAAATAACACCTAAGAATAGAATTGATATTTTCAAGAATCATCATTCTTACAGTTTGTACAATTCAGCTGTTTAATAATGTAAGACCCTCATAAAGACCATTAATCTGTCATCTAGTCCCTCTTACAGACTACTCTTCATCTTGTCATGTGGAATGAAAGGTTTGTTCACTTTTAAATGAAACATTTTGGGAGGTGAAGCCTGAAAGGCCTGTTAATGTTAGTCAAAGTCTATAAAATCTTTGCTGAGACTTGTCAGGCAAAATGTACCACTTATCTGGTTAGGGGTGTTGGCCCCTTCTACAGACCGTTCCACTTATCTGGTCAGGGGTGTTAGGCTCTTCTACAGACAGTACCACTGATCTGGTCAGGGGTACTTATCTGGTCAGGGGTGTTGGTCCCTTCTACATAATGTACCACTGATCTGGTCAGGGGTGTTGGTCTCTTCTACAGAATGTACCACTTATCTGGTCAGGGGTATTGGCCCTTCTACAGAATGTACCACTTATCTGGTCAGGGGTGTTGGTCCCTTCTACAGAATGTACCACTTATCTGGTCAGGGGTATTGGCCTCTTCTACAGAATGTACCACTTATCTGGTCCCCTGTGTTGGCCCCTTCTACAGAATGTACCACTTATCTGGTCTGGGGCGTAGGCCTCTTCTACAGACTATACCACTCCTATGGTCATGGTTGTCGACCTGTCCTACAGACTATACCACCCCTATGGTCATGGTTGTCGACCTGTCCTACAGACTATACCACCCCTATGGTCATGGTTGTCGGCCTGTCCTACAGACTATACCACTCCTATGGTCATGGTTGTCAGCCTGTCCTACAGACTATACCACCCCTATGGTCATGGTTGTCGACCTGTCCTACAGACTGTGCCATTCATCTGGCCAGGGTTGTGTAAGGCACAAGATAATAAACTTAGGTAAAGAGAATTTTGAATAATCTTCTTAGATGGTTCTCTGTCAGAACTTAGGATTAGTGTTAACTTAGGGTGAATCAGTATAGCTTTATGTTGACCTTACAGATCATTGATGTATCTATACATTATAGCACAAAGTTGACCATCAGTATATACACTGCCTTCACCTAACACACGGTTTCACATCAAAACAGGTTGGGCATAAGCAACAAAATATCCTTTCTACTAGAAAAAATTCTTCAGTCGAAATGTTGAACATAAAAATTCCAACATTTGTGAGCAACTCAAAAGCTTACTCACATCATTTTGGATACATGTTAAAAATGTATTTACAATACATAAATATTCTTTCAGAACATCAGCACTCAGTTCAAATAATCAACAACTTTAAACACGTTACACGATATATTTCTACGATGATAAACAAAATACAATTATACACCAAGATATTTTAACTATCTGAGATTTTAAAAATGAAGGAAACAAAATTAATAGATTCACCCTCTGTCTGTATGACATGTGTACATATCTATTTAACGAGTACGCATTTCATAAATAAATAACATATGGAATAATTTTCTACAAACTAGTGTCAGGCATTACCTAGATATTTCGTGAAATTCCTTCTCGCCTAATTTTGGAAAAATTGGGGACATTATGGAGTGTATCAGGACAACTTTTCTAATTTTTTCTCCATTTTGTTTTTTTGTTTGTTACAAAATGTAAGAATTCTTAAAGTTCTTTCTATTTTACAACTGGAAAAAAGGAAAATAAAAAATATGTATTCTGCTATCAAAAAGTTCTTAAAGTACTAAAACAAAAAGAAGTTACAATATGAAAAGGAAACTGCTGTGCTATTGGACATCTTTTCTGTTGTTAGGACTTTCTTACAGGTCAGATGGTCAAACTTCTGACAGAGCCTTAGTATATGTAAACAAGTATTACTTGCATCAAGAATAAAGACTTTCACTTTCATTCATAAAAAAATAATCAATACTTTACGAAAAATAGTATTAAATAAACTGTATGGGAAAAAAAACTAAACTTTCCTTCCCGTTTTTGCAGTTTTGTTACCCTTCAAACATGAAAAGCGTTTCTAAAGACTGCAATAAAACGGTATACTCTGTTTTTCTGAAAAGCATCTTGAAAATAACACCATTACACAGGTCCATGTTAATTGTCGCAGGTTGTTCCCAGTGAATATTGAGAAAATGAACATAAAGATGAGCCGTATACACCATCCACCTGACAAAGAAAAAACCCACAACTGATCATACATATATGAAAGACAATTGATTCAATGATCGGATGTTCTTAACATCCTAAAATATTTACAGTTTGCCACTGATGCTAGCAGCGCTTGTTTGTGTCGCCATTCCGTGACGGACACCTGAGATGGTTTGTGTCCTGTCCCCGCAGTGACACTAGATACGATTCACTTGTAGTTTGATGGGGAGAGGCCCCGCCTCCTGATCCTGTGGGAAACTCAGCTTGATGCCCATGGCCTCCAGCTCTTTCAAGTACTCTAGATCTCCATTAATACTCAATTTCTGTAGGGACAAAGAGGTCAGAGGTCACATAAGAGTTCATAGGTCATCACTAACAAGCATCATACTTATCAACAACAGATCACTATATAACTTGTTTTTTATTCTTGTAATTTTTCGCAAGTTTTCAACAATACAGAAAATGAAAATACTTTCTTTTAAATAGATATTCACACACATATATATCTACATCAGGAAGTAGCACATACATTTGAATTTATCTAGTGTCCCAATTCATTACAAATGCATACATTTACCAGGTATATTGTTACAGTACAGGTAAACTGATAGAGAAAATGAGAGAAATTGCACAAGGTGGTCACAAACATACCAGGTAAGTGTCTTATTTTGCGAGCTTTCGAAAACATCTCTTTCCTTTGTTAAGCAAAAGAGTGCAAAATAAGGATGGAAATAAGGATGTATTTGACGTATGTTTGGAAAAAGTGAGACAGAATATGTTTTTACTGTTTCTTACATTCATATGTAATTATTTAAATAATGTAACAACAGCACATAACTGACAGTAACATAAAGCATGATAACAAGTATCTGTTTACTGTGGGAGGTTTTACCACATGTGGCTATGGTAAGTATACTCACTTGACTTTCGGCCTTGACCCTGTGGTCAGGCGCAGTGACCGTGGCAGCTAGACACAGCCAGATCATCATCACCGCACAGGACAGAAGCAGCAGGCTGAGGAAGAGGCGGGGAAGACCGGTCTTTCGTGACACACACGTCAGCCAGTCACCTGACCGCTGAGACTCGGGGTCACGCAGGTCAAGTTCAGGCTCACTACGCAGGGGATGCATCTGGGAGCTCCGCAGCATAGGGGTGGCTGACCTGTCCAGGGGCTGCATGTTGGTTTCCAGATAGTTAGCAGTGTTGTACTCTGTGAGGAAATAAAAGGCTGTTTACCCAGAGTTTGCCTTCCATAGACTGTCTACCCAAATGATGTCTAATATATTAAAGAGTGTTTACCAAAGTTTGCCTATCAAAAAAAAATCTTACCAAAATGAGTCTATTTATGTATGTCAAGCTAAAGTTTGTCTACCCAAGTTTGTGTACCCAAAGATCTACCCAAGGTTGTCCACTTGCAGATTGTCTACCTGAAGTTTCCTAATTATGAAGGATTGCCAAATAAAACTTGTCTACCATAGTAAGTTTGACTACACAAGCAAACTCATGGAAGTTTATATCTCCTGCTTTCATGTATTATAGATAAAGTCTATTGTAACTTCATCATTTATGCATAAATATGCACAGATCACATTCAAAGATATTCTACAAAAATATTTTCTATCCAAAGCTGTTACCAAAGAGTATCTAGTCAAAGTTTGTCTATCCCAAGGTTGTTTCCAATGTTTGTCTGCCTAAAATTTGTCTCTCAAGGTTGTCTACATTCACATATACAAGTTTATCTACCAAAGATTGTCTATCGTAAGTCTGTTTTTTCAAGTTTGTCAACCCAAATTTTGACAACCAAACATTGTCTACCCAAAATATGTCTAACGCGTCACAGTGAAGGTTGTTAACAATAGGTTTTCTACCCGAAGGTCCACCAAAGATATCTACAAAAGGTCAGTCTACTAATTACATAAAGTTGTCCAACCAAATTTTGTCTGCCAAAAGGCCGATCTTTCATACTTTTTTCTACTAAATGTTTGTCTACCTAAAGAATATCAACCAAACGTTTGTCCTCACAAAAGATATCTTCACAGAGGTTTGTTTGCCCAAAGATTGCCTTTCACAGCTCGTCTCCCCAAAGGTTAACCGCCCGAAATTTTATGTATCAAAGGTAGTCTGCCAAAGATTGTCTATCAAATTTGTCACCCAAACGTTTTCATCAAAGGTATATATGTGAATATCAATTGTACTTTATACGATTCTAGAAATGTGCGATATTTATTCCACTGACCGTCATCTAGTTCATCTCCCTCCAGGTCGGCGTAGATCTGGGGCTCGGAACGCACCACTATCACTTTCCCATTGTCCGACTGCATGTAGAATGACCAGCTGATGGACATACCGCTGTACACCTTGTCTATCATATTGCTGTACAGACTGTGTACATACATCAGCGGGTACAGCACATGGATGTTGGGGTCTTCATTCTGAGCCTGAAACAGGTATTAAACATTATCAGATTTTACCTGTGGTAATATGTTTCATGAAGAGACTGTATCGCTTTAATACATAAAGGTTAAGATTTGTCAAATTTATCACCAGTGTAAAGTATTCTTCATGAAAGAAGTAATTCCAACGCAAGGATCAAGCATTTCCGAGAGAAAAGTGGTTCACAGATCCTTCCAAAATGATTTCATCCTGTGGGTGGGAATTCCCTTTATATCAAAACAAAAGGTGATCTGCAACATTTCTTGCACATTACCTTTTTTGGAATGCAAAGAGTAAAGAACAACATGGACAACCTCAGCACAAATTATTGACTGATATCACTCCCATTGATGCCATACTGTGGTTTTGTTATTTTTCTGGGTTTCGCATCATCCCTATAGCTTTGGTCATATGGAGACGATGTCCACCCATCATAGGGCCACTCATATGACAGTGTCAACAGGGTAAGAAAAGAAGAATCATTCCCCTACTGTGGGTTGAAAGGGGGAGCGATATCTCATATTCCTGAGGAAAGAGTCTTTAATTAGTTGCCAAACACTCAGAAAGCCTCATGTTTGCCAACTTTGGAATCTTTCTCTTAGGGTTGATATCTCCTTTATATTTCATTCCCAATGGGATGAAAGATTATATTTATCTCTTACACGCTGCAATAAATACTACATACACTCTCCTCCTATGAAGTTACTAAATCGCAACTGCATTCATAGCAGTATGAAAAGCATTTATGGGGACTTTATAGAGTTATTGCGACGTCATCAATGTAACATTGGACGTCATAAACTGGTATCTGTCAGGAACTGTTCTTTTTATTGAATAAAAATTCACAATAAAACATCTTTGTTTCTATATGAAAGCCACTTGTTTATGATAATGATAGTGATCATGATGATTTGGTTCACTACTTTTTTTATTTATATACCAGCCTTCTATATTCAGCAAGTTAAATGTTGCACCACAGGGCTTGCACCACAGATTGCATTCTCTTTGCATATAATGTAGGGGATGCAGCAAAAAAGTAAACAAAGGCAATTAAAGATATTTTGTTAATCATTTTCATGTCTGTATTCAATGAATGCAGTGGCTTGTCGACCAGTGAAACACTGGTCACAGACAATAGGTCTGTTTGGTACATACCAGTTCCTGCTGTCTCCTGGCCTGAGGTATCTGGCTCTTACAGCCCAGCGAGCATGCGTCACATTCCTCCGTCTTGTTGTAGGCTTCCTCACATGCTAAAGACAGAAAATGTATACGACATTTTATCACAACACACATTTACCTAACCAGTAATTTATCACAACTTTCTATTATCATATATATATATATCTCCTCAAATTCGGGCCACTGTACTTCAAGCATTTTCCCTATCAGCATGAATAGAAATAAGGCACAGGTTTTCATAATACATGTACACATATTATTATATGTCTCATCCATGCTGTTACCAATTCTTCAGAGATGTATGTAAGAATTTGTTCTCGCCAAATCTGAAAAGTGTCTCATTTGGCGACTTTGCGATCGTTCATGTGAGCCGTGGCCGATGTTAAGATTCCTGCTTTGTTGTAAATCACTGAATCATCTTTTCACCAACATTTTGGACTGTTAAACAGTAAATTGGCTAATTCACAGCACAAGGTCAACACAAGGTCAAACATGTTTAGCATACAACAATTACTGTTGGTAAGGTGTTCTGGTAGGGCAAATGTATTATACACTCTCTGTAAGTAGGACTTCACAGTATTTGAGGAGGAGTAAACTATATATGTAAAAAATGTCAATGAAATGCTTAAAATTAACTTCACCTTAATTTCTCTTCGTCTGACGAGATTTTATCTCAATAAACTTACATGATATACAGCCTTTCTGAGTGAGATTGAAGCTACATTCATGGTCATAAATAAGTTCCATTATGGAGAAAAATCGACATCCTCTTCTGCAGCTATCCATAAGATAACTCTGAAACAAAAAGCAATATAATATGTAAATAGAGACAAGAAAATCAAAATTAAGGTATGTCCAAATAATTTCAGTACCTAACTCAACACTGTGGAAATCTTTCAGAATCACTCTAGTACTAAGATATGTATAATTTTGTGTTTGAAATGTGAATAACTGGACCAAGGAGTTAGATTTGAGTACCGTAAGCTAGTCTTCAAAAAATGTCATCACATCCATATATACAGGGATATAAATGACCTTGATGTTCCTGGTTATGTCAACACATTTCTCACGAATTTCAATCGGTCTCACGAAAAGAAACGAAACTTGGTCAATCTTAGTGAATATACAATAACTACATGGATTCACACTGACCTTGGTCACTGAGAGGTCTGAAGTCAAACGCCAGCCACTTAAATTACGGACCAGGCCAATTTAAGCAGCATAGGTGTTAAAGTTCTGAATGGCCAGGCCAGCCGATTTAGCAGGGCATGGCTTGGTGACTTGCTCACCGATGTGTGAACTGTTAAGCAATTAAATCAGTGATCCCACATCCAGTGGGGGC
>JAUMHH010202710.1:0-13264 GCA_032359455.1 Chlamys rubida
GATGCTGTACGGTAAAATTGGCAATAATAATACAGATAGAATGGGCGATCTTCAAGAGAATGTCGTACCTTTGAGACTCAAAACTGTTAGATTAGACAGTGGATGCTGTACGGTAAAATTGGCAATAATAATACAGATAGAATGGGCGATCTTCAACAGAATGTCCTACCTTTGAGACACAAACTCTTAAATAAGACAGAGGACGTTTTATTCTGTTTTGGAGACGGATGTCTCGCAATACCTGTCGTTGTTTACACACAGTGTTTACGACCCTGGAGTGGCGGTGTCTTTGAAGTGTCGTCATGCACTGACGAAATGCATCATTGTTTCGTCAAAGTGACATAACGGGCATCCCAAGACAGTGTCTGCATTCGCGGTACTCAAGTCAATATTGACATTAATTGTATCGCTGTAGTAATGGCTGATTGATGATTACGGCAAACTCCGGAGCGAAGATGAGGTCGCTTTCACGCGTTGGATAGCCATTTTTGCACGCACAATGCGTCAACTTTTGAACAAAAACAGTCCCCGGCGTAGTAATACTCTTAGCATTACCTGATAGTTAGGATTTTGGGTTGTTGCTGTTAGCCTCCTCTGTGACACGAAATCACAAGCCCTCGTGCGGCTGTGCCATTAATGTTATTATACGGCATTGAATTGTGTCAACGATCGCTCACCATGCAGCATATTCTCTCTATCAACACACAGTATCTAAGAGGAAATAGTTAATGAATGAAGATTTGATTTTTTGGCAATATTAATCAATTTTACGAAAATGAGCGAACGATCGCTTACGCAAATCTAATAAGAGCACAATCTCTTTTTATTACTCTACAAATAGGGTTGCTAACGAAACCCTGTTTTTTATCTGCGTTTGATGTTGGCGCGTCACACGAGGTTAGGAACGTGCAGAGAAAAAGATGGCCGCCGAATACATCCACAACTTCCTGTACAAGTGTACTTCCATGTTGTAGCCTTTTGATTGTCGTGTTAGGGTCCTAGCCTTGTCTGGTGGTCACTGATCCCGACCGGACTCACATTCAAACAAAAGAAGCGACGGTCGGCATTACCGCGGTTTCCGTGTCCAGTGCATCATGGCCATTAAGTTGTCGTAACCTATTCGTCTTATAGATCGTGGTACACAAATAATCATGTCTGCACTTATAAGATCATACCGCAAAGGGTCTATCTATAGTATTTGTCATATTATGGCTATCTGTGTACAAGTCTCCGATGATTAATGTCATTAGCAGCGGAAATTCTTCCTTGTTCGTAACATTTTTATCCTTTCATACATTCTTTGATAAATTCCAGCAAACACTTCTCGACAAGTTTCCGTTTCCTAAATTGTGTTCATTTCTTATTGTCGCTTACAAGGTTTACAATTGAAATTTACGTTTCTGCTATCTATTTTATATTGAAATTTACAAAGAGAAATGTAGGCTTCTGAAATATGTTTCATATTGATATTTGCAAGGCAATCCGCGTTTCAGAAATCCGTTTCATATTGAAAGTTACAATGAAATCTGCGTTTCTGAAATCTGTTTCTCATATTATATTTACCAGGGAAATTTACGTTTATTTTTTGAATCTGTCCATTTCATATGGTCGTTTAAAAAAAAAGAAATCTAAGTTTCTGAAATTTGACCGCTTAAAAGATATATATAAATTATATACATTTCTGAATTCTGCTCACTTCATATTGTCGTTTACAAGGGAACTCTTCAAAGCATGACATTTGAATGCTTTTATAAAAATAAACATTTGCAGAAAAAGACGTTCTCTTTCAGACATCTGCAACAGTTAATTGAGTTTGAGTTGAATTGTTACCCTGTTAGTGCATAGGCGAAAAACAAACTTAATATCCGTGTGAAGACTTAAAAATAAGATAAGAACGGCTGAGATTAGATACATTTTTATCTTACATCCGGTTAAGGTTTACAAAATGACAGGGCTTCATAAACTCTAGAACGCCTCTGACAGATGCCTTAAGATCAGAACAGTTTAAAAAACGTTGAAACGTCTACCAAAATCTAAATTCACAAACTGGAAATCTTGTACGCAAACAATGTTTCTTCTTCTAAGAGACAACTAGTATTAACAATTTCCTGGATAGGTTATTATATGATAAGGTTTATTCGGAATAGAGATCATATAACCTACCTGGATGTTTATAACGTGAGTTTAATGGCCGTTCTGGCAGCGTAGTGATCACGTGGTTGAACGAGCCATTGAACGAGCACTACAAAGGGCGAAAGGAAATCGATTACGTGAGCTGGTTTTTAATTATTTTCTCAATTTAATTGATCCAGAGTAGTCTCTTTAATTGACGTTTGGTCTCTTTGGGGACTCGTGCTTTCGGCGTTTGTGATGTTTCTTGGTCTCCTGTCGTGGCCAAACGATTGGCGGCCCGCTGTATCTAGGGTAAAGATGTGGACAGATTGTTTACATATCTCGGTGCTTCTCTAAACAGAATAAAATTTGATTGCGATGTCATTTGATCAATTTGTTCAAGAATGGGTTTTACAATGAAGGCAAAATGAGCAAGATACTCTTGTTGGTCTGTCACAGCAATGTAGTAAAACTAAGGTCGACAGAGGGTGGCCTTTCCCAATCAGGCCTTGAAAGACACACAAATATGTGTTAACGGCATCGCAGGTCGGAGATTATGGCTCCTGGCATTTTCTCCGCCATGATTCTTGGAACGAAATGCAATAAAATCACCCCCAATAGTGATGGATATGCAAAAGTCAAGATCGCTGGCCAATACAATGACTTAAAGGGGCCCTAGATAATATAATTGGTCGATGTCATAATTTGTCACCAACTGCAAATTTGTATGACGAGTTCAAAATTCATTTGCAAATTAACCAAACATTAAATTAACTTTTGAATTATTTTTTTTCAAATAGATTTAAAGAAATATTTTTATCGTATATGTCATGTAACGGTATTTTAAATCCCAGAAGAGAGATGCGCTTTGCGTTTGAAACATGTAAATGCTTGAAAGTGCGTGGGGTTCTAACTTAATTCAAGCGTTTGAGCGACCTGGATTCCGATCAGTCAGCTAGGTGTTAACGAATGACAGGAGACCGATGTAGGTCAGCCACTTATCTGTCATCAGCCGTCTCCCCCGGCCCCAACGCCCCCGGGCCTCGCTACTGAGCCTTTAGCGTGAAATGTCCGAGTTTTGTTGCTTTTTTATATGTACTGCCAGGAGTTATGAGATGAGGTTTCTCAGAGTTATGGAGTTACAAGGTAGTGGGTCCGTCAATATCACGAGAGCTCAAGGTCATGAAAGAATCTCTACAATTTCAGGTACAAACTTGTAACAGAATTCGTGATCGAAGATGGCGAGCAGAGGGGCCGGATATATTTGAAATCTTATTAATCAATGTTCAATACGCGCATAAATATTCGGTAATTCCAAAACACGGGCATTTGAGTTAAGGTAGTAAAAGCTAAGTATTGTTTAAAAAAAAACACCAACAAAGAGAGAGAGAAAAAAAAGGTCCATAAGTTGACCGGTTTTTCCAAGCTTTTGTTAACGGTAAAGCATGTGAAATAAAGAGATTAATTGTCCCGTTGCATTTTGACATTTGGAACACTTTTATCGATTATGATTTAGAAATGATTTATCAACGCTATGATAAGCATACCAGTAACAAGTTTCCAATACATATATGGCTTTTTGGCAGTGGTGAGGGGGTCCTTACCTGTATTTCGCTAACAGAGTGGTACGGGGACCCCTAACCTATATTGTTCACAGAGTTGACATCTGAAACAATAAAACATGTCTACCTTTTACGGAGAGTTTGTTGTACCAGGTACACACAAAGCAAAGTTATACACACAATGCCTTGACAATGACAGCAAGAGCGTATCCAATAATTTCCCAACATCATTTCATCACAAGTGATGACGTAGAACGCAAAATAGCGCTATTGGTAGCGTGTGCTAAAATCAACATTTGTCTTAATTTACTTTACAAAAAAGTAACAAAACCAATTTCCATCAATTTATATTAATCACTCTTGTAGGCCCGGAGAGTAGCGCACAGGAGGGTGGGGGCCCGTGGGGGTGGGGGTGGGGGGTCAAAGCGTGAGGATACAGAACCCTATACTGTATGTCTGTTTTTAGAAACTTGTTCTTGCCTGCTTTGTTTCAATACACGAAAGTGTGTGTGACTGACGTTTGAAATATTTCTTGATTTGCTCCACTGCCTGAAAATATTCGACTTTCATTGGAAAAGTTCCTTCAGTTTCAGTACCAAAAAAACTTGTCTGCCACTTAAATTGTATTGCTGCAGTACTCAAAAGCTTGTGTCTCCCAATGGGAAGAGTTGCTCGCGCCTCAGTACGGCGCTAGAAAACTTGATATCAACGAATCTTTGGTTAACCTGAAAAATCAATACAAATTGGCTTTAATCTGGATCTCATTGAATGGCTTAGGAATATCGGATCGGAAATATGGATGTGTTTCTGCATAGTATATATGTGTAAATAATAGTACACATGTATTTCATTCAGCAACGCTCAGTCTATAGGTTTGCGTACAGTTGTGACGTCAAACTTGTGGGCGTTGCCTGATACTTTCTACATCCAGTATCATAGTATTTTAAATGCCAACACAACAAATTCACACGCTATAGTCGAAACATTATTTTGCTGTTTCAATTCTCTAAAACAAATACATGTAGTTTTAATTTGAAGTAGCATGTCGTGTAAAACGCCAGCTGCACTTAATACGCGTTTGTATTTGTTTGTAAGCTGCTTCTAATCCTATGTACATGTATTGCCCAGGGGATCCCACTGATAATGATACGAGCTGTTATATACCTCAGGGGCTAGCCGGGTATACAGATTACGTACCCGGATGGTAAACACACGGATGGGTAGTCCAGATCCTTAGGCATGCGACTACCTATAGCGTTACGCCCAGTCAGGTTTAAACCGTAAAGCAAAACGCACCTGTACATGTACAGTATACCACTGGATATATAACACACATTGACCATCATCTAACAACCAACACGAGAGGTGAGTCGCACTGCCACATTTACTAAAAATACGATTGACATTTATTCCGTATAAATCAATAATCTAGGATTCTGATATTTATAGTATTGATATGGTATAGATACATCGATAACACATGGAACTTATATTATAAATATTTTTTTTATGTTGATATTGATTTGTCATCAGTTTCAAATGTCAATTTCACACCAATGTGTACTTCAACTAATCAATATCAATTGTTACTATTTATATTCATGTGGGTCTGTGCAGAGACGTAGTATACGTCTCTGGTCTGTGGTATCTTTTTAGTGCAGAAAGGATAAATATGCATATTGATAACATATCTTTATTAGTCTATAAACAGTTTGTATATAAGTTAGTACTGTATCGATTTCTCATCAGTTTCCACGGTCAAATAAGACACCTATACTACACACTCAGATACTGACAATAGATGTGTCGAGTGGCAAGGACACCTGGACGGAACTGTACTTCCGGTTTGGTGAAGTACTTTAATAATGGTGATTCCCGCCTACTTCCGCCCAGAAGCTATGGCCCGGTTTCCCTCCGGATGTCCAGCTCCTTGTCAGCCACCGTACCTGTTGTACACAGCGCGTGGAGCTAATTACAACTTCCCCCGTATATAGCCCACAACATGCTAATCACACGCCGATAACCTATAAAGGCGAATATCGATCCTGGTTTTATTTTGGGATTTAATTACGTAAAATCAATCCGATTAAATCCCAGGAAACTATGGAGTTAGGCTAGAGACGTTTGAGAAGGACAGGTGTGTCGGAACAGTTATAGTCGGCACCGGATGTTGGACTGGGCGCGTTCTATTACGGCTCGGACTAATTATGGATCAGACTAATTAAAGGCTTGCGCGTCATTGCCGGAATGACGTATTTGGAACCTGTTGGGTTTATATGGTTATGTTATGTTTTGAACGTACATTCTAATGTCTATTCAAGCTAATATTATTGTATTTATGTCAAGTCAAGTCAAGTCAATTTTATTTAAAGTACTTTACGTTACACTATCATAATATATTTACATATACCACGGAATTAGATGTTATCTAAGTCCGTGGTACAGTAAAGTCATCTCTTTTTTTTAGCTCTTCAAGGAAATCGACCTTTGGAGTCTTGTCATCGGTGACATTTTAACTTTATTGTCGTACAAGGAGTAAAATTAATTAATCAGGGGTTGTACCAAACTAACCAGGATGTGTTTTTAGTAGCTACTGGACACATGTATGTCAAAACGATACATATATGGGCATCAATCTAGCTTGTTTTGACGAAGATCATCAAGGCCGGTTTCTTTTTATTATTATTAACCAGAAGTCAAATAATACAAAAAGAACCTTAATGACATACATCAATCTTTTTTTTTATAGACAGGATGTCATTTTATACATATATATTGTGATTTACTTGTTGGCCGTTTTTCATCGTTAAGTAATGTACGCAGGTCGGTGGTTTTTTCTCCGGGTACGCCGGTTTCCCTACACCACCAAAACCCTGACCATGACTATAGCTGTTTATAGGACGTAAACGCACAAACAAACCATCACTGTTACATCTCCATATCAGTTCCATAATTTCTGAACGTGCTTGTTTACAAGCCGGACTTATCATGAAGCACCTGTTACCGTAGCTCGGCTGGCTGTAGCATGCCCTCGGGGGTTTACCACAATGAGATAATACGTTTCACTCCTGTGTAGTCCTCGCTAGTAATTGCGGTGATCCGCCAGCCTCGGGCTCATAAGTGATCGATTCCTAGACCCCTTTGACAATGGGCAGATTACGGGGCTGTCCTTGATGTAAATATGTAGATATGACCCTATTTTTAAATGATATAACGTGATAATAAAACTAGACGAAATTTTAACACGCCTGCAGAACAATAAGATATATCGCTAATATGTATTTTAGGGAACCGGTTTGTCAACAATTGTCAACGTACGCGGTCGGTGACCGTCAAAAACAGGTAACGTGATCATATATTATATGACAATGATGCGGTTTTTATGATCGTGTCAGCTTCAATGAAAAATGTAGATCCCGTTTCCATGGAAACAGAGTTTGTCAAAGGCGTTGATGTCCCAATAGCAGCTGTACCAGACCCCGAGGGCCTCTTGGGACCCCAGGGCTCTCTGGACAGCCGGTGGAGGTGAATTGACACTTGTATGTCACAATTTTGGTTCCTCTATACGTACGAAGAAATCGTGTCTGATTGTGGTAAGGTCACATATTTTTAGCACCATGAGTGTCGGCGTGATCATAGCGAGAGATCATGAACGGTTTGTGTGTGTATAAATAACTGGCGTATTATCTAGAGGGAGTACTAGATAATACAATATATTAACTTGATATACCCAACGGACTTACAGAACTTCATAATACAATAGCAAATTGAATAATGACGTCACCAAGATTGTTCGTGGCCGTTTTTTTCTTCTCAGTACGTTGCCCTTTAATGCTATTTTTAGCGAGTTTGTGACAAGGTTTTGCTGTTAATACCCTCGTATTGCGTGCAATCAACGCAATGTGCGTATAAGAAGCCTTTCGGGTAATTGGGAAAAACAATGTTTGAGTTATAACGTCTTGTCACATTCGTCATTCTCCTCGTCAACTGGAGACGAACTTAATACTCGTGAATTATTGAACAACATTCAGTACAAATATTCCGAACAAAAATTATTACGAAATCAATTTGTACAGACGCATTTGGATTATATCTTAAAAAAAACCACGATCGTTATTCACATTAAAAGTTTAAATACTGTTTAAAAATAAAGTGTCAAAATATGCGATTCATTTATAATACTCATGGTAGGACATTTATGGATTTTATATGGCTACAAGTATGAGAGTGTTCCGTCTGTGACCAACTATCAAGGTCAAAGTGTACCGTCATGTATGCCCGTTATATGATGTTTATGTGACATTGATTCGGCCAAACACGACTTTGTGTATACAATATATACTGTTATAGTACTATAGGGCTTAACTATACCACAATATATACTGTTAGAGTACTATAGGGCTTAACTATACCACAATATATACTGTTATAGTACTATAGGGCATAACTATACCACAATATATACTGTTATAGTACTATAGGGCTTAACTATACCACAATATATACTGTTATAGTACTATAGGGCTTAACTATACCACAATATTTACTGTTAGAGTACTACATTTTATAGGGCTTAACTATACCACAATATATACTGTTATATTACTATAGGGCTTAACTATACCAGCCTTAAATTGATACCAGTTTAATAATAACCTTTGTACCCGTAAACACAAAAAATACAAAAACGGACGTTTTACTTATAAACAATACTGATAACTAACTTTGTACCGATTACACTGTTATAACTCACTTTTTAATGATGATAATGTTATGCTTTATATATAATAATAGTTAACTAATAACGAAGTGATAACACGCTCTCTACCGATAACAATGTAACAACTAACTTTGTACTGATAACAATGTTATGACTAATTTTGAACTGATAACAATATAATAACTATCTTTATGTTCATAACATTGTTATTGTTATTCATAACAATGTACTGATAGCAATGTTATAACTTGATGGTGATACCAATGTTATAACTTTGTACTGATAACAATATTATAATTTACTTTGTACTGATAAGTTGATAACTATGTTATCACTAATGACGATATTCTGATAACATGTTATTACTCACTATATTCTGATAACAATGTTATTACTCACTATATTCTGATAACAATGTTATTACTCACTATATTCTGATAACAATGTTATAACTCACTATATTCTGATAACAATGTTATAACTACATGTAACTCTGGATTGATAACAATATCATAACTAAGTTTGTTCTGGAAACAGTGATTTAACCAAATCTATACCGATAACAGTGTTATAACTAATTACTTTGTAACGATAACAAGCAATCGATAACTATAACTTCACAAATCACAATTTAACAACACTTTGCTCGTGGTACATTGTTCCGTACGTATTCAAAGTATGTCATGTCGGTTAATTAACAAATTGACCACGACAGACGGACACTGTCCCTCGAGACAGTGATCTAGCATGTGTGGAAGAAGCAAAGGACGAGTTTAGTTATCATTCCCCGCTGAACGCATGTTGTCACTCCCACGGCACTCCGGTGTCCGGTGGGCCTCTCACACTCGAGCCAGACAAAATAATCCCTATCTGTAAACTCGATGTTTAATAATACTGGATCCGAAATATCGTAACACGAATCAGTGGATATACGCGCCGTGTGAATGACGTGAATTCGATGATAAGCCCCAATATCGTTTCATTCACGGATATATTCTGTGCACGTGTCACATTTTACGAGGCGGTAAGTAGTATATCGCGTAAATGGTTAGGATTTAATCAATAGTAATCACCTCTGGGTCATACTAATCGAAGTAATTCGTTGGACATACACAAATACACGTACATTACACATTTTGTTTCGTCCATATATATCCTTTCCGCAGTCATTACAATAACGTCATTGAATATTTGTTGAAGCGTTGAAAAATATATACACACCAAATTTCACGGTAAATAAAGCCACAGGGTATGAACACACAGACCCATAAATTAAAAATTACCTAGTCTATATATGTAAACTTTTAAAAGTGATGCCTATGGTAAATTTAGACAAAATTTAATTAAACGAACACTGACCTCGGCAAATAAATACAGTAGCGCTGTTTGTAGATATATAAAGATTTTTTTTGTCTGCACAAGTTAAATTATAGTCACCATATACCTTTTAGACATACAGTAATATAGTTTCTGGGCACGTGTGTGTTTATATGTGTACACAATTATGTTGATGTCATTTTTCAACTCGCATATAATTAACTCATATATAGGGACGAAAGGTGTACACAGAATTTGAACAACTGAACTTCGTGACAGCCGAGTTGTGAAAATGTAAACATGCCTGCCATGCACTGCTATTGTTACTATGCGTGGCGAGAACGAGCGAGGCAGCCTACATGTACACATATAGTACTGCGTCAGACGAGAGCGAGCTTCTGATTGGCTGCACGAATCGATTCAATACTACAATAACACGATGCTATATATGTTGTTATTATCAGGCTGACACTTCCGACAGAGGCCGACTGTTGAGGCGACAGAGTATCACAGTGGTTTTTACCTGGTACCGACAAGACACACACACACAAGGACACATCGGACGAAGTGAATGACTTTCTCGCGAATTACCGATTTAGGATTACAAAGGACTTATTACAAATTCACGAATCAGCAAATTTTACGAACTCGTAAGTATCTATTGCCCTTTTACAGAGCTATATATATATATATGTACACGTCGCCGAATTCTCTTGCATGTGTGCCGCTATCTCGCTGTGCTGTGTACTTGTGTGTATGTTTATTTACTGTTACAGAAATATATTTGTGAATTATCTTTTACATTACACACGTATATATCGGGATTTTAACAATTCACATTTTAGATTTAACGTTAATTAACTTTAGTTTTCTTTTAAAGATTTGGTACTTTTGTTGGTGTGTACCAACAGTATACATCTTTGCGGTTCTCTGCTTGCTCCTATCATCAACGTTGCCAGCAAAGTCTCCATCACCACATACGGTAATTGCTAATGGTCTGTGACTGCCTTTTGCGAGATAACGTGGCCATACAGCCACTGTATCCAGCGCTATCGGAGAGGTCATCAACAGGTTGTCGGTTTCGTTTTCACAGAAAAACAAATCTGGTGTTCTGAGTTCGTTAGCAAATACAATCCGAAAATATCTCTAATTGTGAATCATATAAAATCAAGAATTTTACAAACATTCCTTTCTAGACACAATTGAACAAGCTTTGAATCTGTTTGGTTCCCTCGATACACATTGAATTCGACATGTTTGGTTTGCGCTGAATGCTGTCGTATGCATAATTTCTACATCTTAATCGTATTTGGCGTCTCGGAATTCTAAAACCAATCACAACACGCACTTGGTTCCTAAGTACAAACAGTTGTCGGCAATGACATAGTATTTTAAGATTAATGAAAATGTCATTTTCTTTTAATGAATTTATGTGTTCTCTTATTGATCTGAATTTATTTTGTCTGGTTGCTTGCGGGTTCCGTCAACCTCTGTATTGGCATGCAAATGGCAAAGGTAACCCCCATAATGGAAAATGAATGAAGTTGGTACCCATCATGCAAAGGTCATGGAGCAATGTTGCTAAGTACATATTATTATACTCACTTTGTATCTGAGTACGCTGTTGGAGTATTCTGTTTGCTACTAGCTATATTGGAGTATGCTGGTTGCTGTTATACAAACGTGGTCGGTATCTGAGAGTTTGCTGTTTTCTGAACTTGCTACTGTACTTGTTTATGGAGTACTCGTTGTGTTTTGCTGTAATTCACAAACAAACGTTGTACTGGAGTGTGCTATTTGCTGTAATATTTCAAACGTACTTTGTATTGGAGTATATGCTGTTTCCCGGATATCATGCTCGGAATTGGACAAAACCCGTTTTTTTCCTTGGATTACAGTTTCCCAATATTCATACCGTTCCCCGTAGGAAGTGATATTATGCAACGTTGCTTTCCGTTGTTTGGCTGTGCTCTCCACGAGAAGCATCCTGTCATCCTCAGCGTTTGTCTATACAGTTTCCTGTGGGGAAATACAGCTTTCAGTTATATTTGGTATTCGGCTTTCCTACGTGATGCTGGACTATCCTCTTTCCCTGCGAGGCTTCCTGTTTCCAATGGGATAATGCTGTGTCCTGATAGACGTGGTTTTGGAATACATTTGTTTTGGGAACCATTCTTTGTTTGGCTTCGCAAACAAGGACGTCATGTTCCTTCCTGGAATCGGTTTTCAGAACTTATTTTCTGACATACACACACTTTTTTCCCGTTGGAAGTGTGTGTTAGTTGTAGCAGTACAACAGTTTACGAGCCGCTATCGTAGCTCCTAGATGATTATTTCTCCTCTCGTTCGTGGATGTACACGTGGGAGTCGGATACGGAATGCAATATTTATAACATCAACGCAAGTGTAATGGGACTCAGGTAGTTTTTTTTAGACACTGAACTAATTAACCATAAAATTTACCAATTTCGTACTTGACTGTGTAGGCAGATATGTGATACGACTGGTCGATTTTTTTCTAGTACGGCGCTGTCTGACGTTACGGGACAATATCGATTGAGGGGATAGGTGACAACTCGGGTACTGTGTCAAAGCGTGATATTGACACCCACTGACATACTACAAATATTGCACGTGCGGATTGGGAAGATTTGTGGGCCTTTTATCGCGATTGCTTTGAATACATGTATCGAATCGATAGGTCCCTGTGGTGGATTGTGGATTCATAAATGTAGTTTTATGGACATTTATAATCCACATAGTACACAACTGTGGATATCTGGATACAGAGCTCTGTAGGTATGATCCACATGTGGTTGGTGAACGCAGAGGATCGCTTGCGGTGGCAACGTTCGTAGACGGCACTTGTAAGAATCTCATGTTTCGCATCAGTTCTTTGTGAAGTTTACCTTCAGTCCAACCGACCAATCGCCATTCCTTCCCCCGTAGTATTCTCCCATCTTCCCTGTCTCTCCCCTCCCTGGTTCCTTGATTATTTTATTTTCCTATTCCCGTCGTCCGTGTTCGTTAATAGTCCTATCCCTCTCTCCCGGGTCATCATGTTTCCATTTCTCCATCCCCACCTCCCGGGATCCTCACTTTTCCTATTACCACCGACGGGGTTGTCACATTTCCTTACCCCCTCCTCCTCCTCTGGAGTCCTCCAGAGTAAACCTGCCACTCTGTTTTGTAATTTAGACAGTACACATCATTTTGCAATTTACATGAGTAGCCTTTTCCGATAATTTGCTGTAATCCAGAACAGACGAACGTAAAGCAATACGAGAGTATATGGTCGAGATTTGATAAACTAACAGTATTTCGGAATGACAAATAAGCTAAAATGCCCTGACATGGCGACTGCTTACCATAAATCACATCCATTGGTTCTGCCTGTAACACGGCCGCGGTCGATCCCTCGGGGTTGGATATCGGTAATTCATGCTAAGGGGACGTTTGGCTTGACTGGCAGGCCGTGACGGTCGCGACGTTAAACACGCCAGTTTCGCGTCAACCCCCACCCCCACCCCCTCCCCCCACCCCCTCCTCTAAC
>JAUMHH010202721.1:0-13264 GCA_032359455.1 Chlamys rubida
CATATGTTGTAAAGCGCTTTAGAGTAATTTTACAAATTATATAGGGCGCTATATAAATGTTGTATATTATTATTAATTATTATTATTAAATTGTGTATTGTTTATTGATTTATTTATCTGTTAAATAAATCTGCAAAAGCTGCTAACGAGCTACAGTTTTGATTTTGTGTTATGACGCTATCTTAAAGAGCACTATATAAAATTGCATTG
The DNA here is from genome assembly GCA_032359455.1 of Chlamys rubida. Classification (NCBI taxonomy): domain Eukaryota; kingdom Metazoa; phylum Mollusca; class Bivalvia; order Pectinida; family Pectinidae; genus Chlamys; species Chlamys rubida. The sequence continues at coordinate 211 of JAUMHH010202721.1, forward strand.
TTTTACAAATACTAAAAATGCACTATATACCATTCCTATAATAAAGTCATTTAATTATGGCTAATACATCGTCGACAGACTTTTTCAGGTTATATCGTGTAACCCAAAATAAGACAACAACAAAATTGATGAATTTGCCTAATGCAATTATTAGGTGCTATATTTGTAATTCTAACTCCTGTTTTGTTTTGTACAAACTGCTTTGTGTTTATCAGGGATATATAAATAATCAGTAACTTTTTAAATTAAATAATAAGCAACCAGAATGATTCTTTTGGTAATGATATCTACTGACAAAAAAACAACAACAACAACAAAGAAAAAGAAAAAAGAAGAAAGAAAGTAAAATCAAAATAAGACTGACCCAATGTGTGTTATTATACACCATGTGCTGAAATGTGTACCATTGTGTAGATAATCGCAATAACATGAACATAGCATGATAGCAATGAGAAAATGCAATATATACTAAATATTAAAAAAAAGTCCCGTTCACTCATATATGTTATCTTCATCATTGAATATATAGCAGTGAATATATAGACGCGATTATCAATATAGACTTTTAAATTAGTTTCTATTGTATTCGAGATCCCAAACGTTTCTTTACACTAGATACACCCAGGCTGAAATAAAAACTTCTACACTAGTTTTTTTTCAAATTTAATATTGATTGAAACATATTTATGATTTCATTTCATAGGTCAAGAATGTATGCGAATATTTACAACGGAAATGTTTTCTTTCATGCAATCTGATTTTGGCTTCCTTTCTATTTCCTTCTGCCATGATATCGTACCTACTTTTTAATTATGACGTCACATTGAAGATATTTCTAGAAGCAATGCGGACATCTAAGACATCTCATAACTTAATAGTCAACTGAAATGTTTTTTAAAGGCAATACTAGCTTCAAAAAGTTTATTTTTAACTGTATTTAATTTGTATTTTCATTTGTATTTGAAAGCCTGGTCTCGTTCATTACAGAATTCTTACGTAATATTTAGTAGTTATACATTGTAAGCTTACCAAGTAATATTTAGCCATATATATCATTTATCGTAAATGTTAGTAAAACCTCATAATGATATCTGTGTATGAACTCGTTGAATGTAATCAGAGACCGTATATTACACGTTGCTTAGTTAAATGCTCAATCGGGATCATTTAGATTATCTACCCTGTTCTTGTATTAGTTCAGATTCTTCTTGTACAGCTTTTGCTACATTTTTAACTTTTCTGTTATATTAGACACTATTATCCCGCTGTCTTATCATATTACAAAAAGTGTTATAGTTAGATATTTAGTTAAAGAATCCAATAAATAGTTTTCCTTTATAATTTCATACCTTGTTAATTTCACATGCAAGGAAAGGTCTTATCTTCCTAAAATGTTGTGAAATAATCTAATTATTCAATACATTGTATTAACACAAGTGTATCTTGTAATTGTATACAAATATGCTGAAACATGCTGCTCCTGCCCTGAGGAGTCTGCTATAAGGAGACTGTTGAATAAATATGTTATTGCCTGATAGACATCATATGAAATTACAAACAGAGACAAATTTTGCTGGTTTCATAGGCTGTGCTGTAACTATTATTCGATTCATGTTTATCTGTCAAAATCTTACAAAAAAACAACAACTCTGAATTGATATAAGGATATACAGGATTGACATAACAATAAAATGTTGAAATGTTTTCGTAAATAACATCATTTCCTCGGATGACATTTCAGGAACCCGTGATTCGATCAACTTGTGGTGTGCTGCTCCTCGAAATCACAAAGGTAGCTCCCACTAGAACACAAATGTAATACACCATTATCCCAATCTGTGGTATTTTACATCTTCATTGTCCTCCTCAACCTTTTGCTGTAAAACCAAATATTTATTCAGCGCTCAGTCCGCAAGTGGAAACATTCACAAAAATGGGATTTTAATTGTTCGACCAAGTGAAGAAATGTATGGGATTTGTGAGTTGCTTTCATTTTAAATAGTTTATTGAGACGGAAAATGTCCGCTTTACCTTCCTTTGAAGTTTCGCTGGAAAATAGCGAGTTTAGTCACCCTCCCTCTTTGTTGTTAGGTTAAATTCCTGCTCACACGATTGACATTTCCCTGGTATTTTCGAGGATAATACTCCATAAATGCACGCACATTAACACACAGAAGAGTTCCAATCTAGGTGTCAATAAAACGTTTTACTACACAGGTGTTACTGCGGAATAAATAAACATTTGTGTGAGGAAGCCTAATGGATTCTGACTTCCACATTCCTCCGATATAAACGGGATTTATAATTAATTAACTTACAAGAGACGAATTACCCTAATAGGGTCAGGAAAAGGTTGAGTATATCGAAGTGAGAAATTACCTGAGTGTATGTCTTTTTAGCTGAATAGCACTCTAAAAGATGCGTCACTCTCGGATGTTATTGAAGTTTAAAACGTACAAACTCATTAGGATGTGTTATGTGATTGTATATAGTGTATCCTCAATCAAACTTTGTTAAGCATGAATTTAGAATTGAGACTAAAAATTATTGTCAATGCATTTGTGTTTTTGTACTGGTATTCCTCTCAAACGTGTAATAAATATTTTGCTCGGTCCAAACGACGATAGAAATAGAGTTTTACAGTTTTACAGTTTTACAGTTTTACAAGTACAAAACTCTTTTGAGGTTGAGATATATTAACAAGTCAGCATGCACTAGGTATAGCTTATTTTACTAAAGTGAAGGATATTTTATGCACATTAAGTTTATCAATATACATGAATTTTAATTCTAATGTTTTACGTTTTGTAATGTTGTACACCATTTTTAGTCTAAGGATGACTTATGCTTAGAATTCTTGTAATTTCATATGAATTACTTGTTTTACAATGTCAGGAATTACTGAGATGTTCTAAGCTATAGTAATCATATGTCATTGTACTCGTTCTTTCTGCCAGGTTTGTCAAAAGATATAAGGTTTATAATTTTTACAAGGATATTCTTTATTTGATTTTGATCTTGCAAATAAAAAAAAACATCATTTTTATATTGCATTCTCTTTCTTTCTTGACGGCTATCATCTTAACTTCTTCTAACCCATATCTTTTTAATTTAATTCATTTGAAAAAATGGAAAATATATTTTTATGAAATACCCTGCAATGTGGGTGAAATAGTAATTATGTTTTTTAATATTCACTTCTTATACATAAGATATTTTTTTCTTAAAACAGAAAATAAAAGAGAGGATAAGTGATTTCGTTTTTACAGTATCACTTGAATACTCCAGGTGTTAAAGGCCAAAGCTAATTAGGATTGAATAATCAACTTCAGATTCATTATTATGCAGCACTTGGAAAGGAAAAAATATGCGGCAACTTTTGGGTGATGTTTTTGTTTTTGTAATGTCCTTTAGTTTTAGAGATGATTATATAAACTACAAGAGACTTTAAGAATGTTCGCAGTAGCAGAATGTGAGTGTGATAATAATCTAATACTATGTTTTTGTTGAAAAAATATATTAACAAACAAATCGTTTATATCCCAATTAAGACAAGATTGCTGTATGTTGTTTTTTTGTTTTGACGAATTCTAAAGACTTTTGTTTATTTTTAAAATAATACTTTACACCACATAATCAAGAAAGAACATAGCGAAACGTCACATGCAACATATACATTCGAAATATGATTTTTAAATAAATAAAGGAATTAATGTTCATAAGTTTGAATAAAATACAAATTGCTAATTTATGCACGAGGACTTCCTGCTACAAACGACTGTGTGCCTTTTGTGTAACCTTACAACAGGAGGGTTATTGATTAGGGACGAGCCTAATGGTAGGCATGTCTGTATCCTCCAGGTGACATGTACTCTTCTGTTACATTTGTCATCCTTATGTCACTTCAGTCTAATCAACAAACAACATAAATAGGTTCCACTAAAACACACTATCTTAATATCTCATTATTTGGTTCTTAACAACATGTATATCACAAAAACAATGGAGTATATTTGTCGCACATATTTGGGTTGGCTTAGATTTCAAGTCTGTGACAACATTAACTTGTATCCTATAATGCTTTAAGATAAGAGATTACACAGGAATGATGTCATATTGTGTGTATGCAAGTAACATTGTCTCAGCATCTTTAAATCAATAGTGCCCTAATATAAGTCATACTGATTACAATTGAATACAAAAGGGTAACTTGATTTATGAATGTAACATATTTTAAGCTGAGTAGTAAAAGTAAAATAAGGTTTTTATTCTCTTTTGATTTAGAGATTTAGAATATTTTGTTTCGATCTTACAATGTTACATTTATAACGCAAAAACTTTTAATTTGATAGATACTTGAGGATATGTGCAAACATTGCATTAATACCAAAAACGATTAGCCAATCAAGTCTTATTTTTGTCACTATTTCTAATATATCTCATGATTAAAAAACAATTGAATTTAAAATACATCATTTAAAAGTTAATTTCGAGTTTATTATGTAGGTACATAAAGCAGGTTATATATTATCAGTTAAAATAAGGAGCTTGAAAATAAAATCAATGTCGTAGAAGACAAATATTGTTTTGATTGTATTTGGTAAGAAAGATATATTTGTTCTAGTTCCATGAAAATAAGTATATATGTATATGGCATTGCTAAATAACATAAAACACAGACCGTGTATTCGCTATAAGCAATAAAATTGTCTTATTTATGTTTAAAATTTAAGACAACTTTGATATAATTTTGACCGGCTGATGCAATATTTTATTAGATACATTCTACCATGTTTATCGAGAATATACATTGTTTCTAAATGGTGCGTGATCAGTTAGGAAATAGAAAATGTTTTATGCAAGATCCTTAATTACAATTATAATCTCCATTATTTTTTAAAATCTATTTTTGACGTGAGTCGCCACAATTAAGCCTCAAATTAAACAAAAGAAGACTAGAATATCATACATGTATCAACTAGTCGGTCAGAATAGGTGTCTGTAGACTAGGATAGCCTCTGTTTGTGTAACATTTCACAGATCTGCTCAGATCGTTCAGCTATATCTTTTAGATTTATCGGTTTGTTGACCAAAATTTTAATAAATATTAAGACTATATAAATCTCCAAATGATACAATAAAACAAAGAATATATTATAAAATCTAAGGAGTGTAATGTAAAGAAAATGTAAACTATATCTATTTTACAACAACTGTGAAACAAGCTGTTACAACTTATATATAAATCACTCTTGTTGGCCCATATGGAACCGCGCAGGAGTCTCAACTAAGAAATGTTATGGGCTAATTCTTTCATTATTACTATCCTTTTTGAAATGCTCATGTATAAAATTATGAAAACATTACGTTATGTGACATTTTGAATATAACTTCTTAAATATTAACACGTAAATAAGGTGTATTTCTCATTCGGTGCATGTATGGTTCAACCTAGTGTTAGGTAATCCTCTAAAATTGGCCATACAGAACGTATTACTCTTAGCCAGGAAAGTTAATTCAGTCAGTATTCAGGTACGTCCTGTTTGTTCCTCCATTGTGAGGACAGGGTGTATGTATTTAAAGTTTTCCTCATATGATTAAGGTTTTTATTAAAATGTATATCTCCTTAAGTGTTCAGCTACATATCTGTCCCGTATTGTCATTGAAACCTCATCTGTGCATGTAAAATATTGACACTTTCAATTACCGCAACATTGGATGAATTCATTTGAATAAGAATAGGGTCTGAAGTGAGACCATGACACGACGTATTGAGAATGCAGATACACTATGTGACAAGCAATTTAAATCAACTCGGACAAAACACTTCAGAAAAAGTCAACAAAAAGTTGAAATAATTCTACAAAACTGAACCACAAGGCCCAAATCTGTATGCAATTCGCCTACTGAGTCTGTATGATACAGGATTAACCTAAATTGAATTCGACATTTCCAAATGCAGTAAATCTATTTAGTCTGCAACACACTATTTCTGAACACCATTAAACAGAACTAATCGTTCATAGAAAAACTGTAAACATCAATGCTGGGTGAGACATATGTTCTATAACATTGAGACAAAATGTAACATTTATTTGTTTAGTTTTGCATATCATAATTGAAAAAAAAATCTAATTTTTATACAGACAGAATGCATTTCATCCATGATATTTTGTATTGAGATATTTTATTCAGAAATATCATTAACTGATTACAATTAAGTTCGGATGTTGATAATTGGTGAAGTTGCAATATTTTCAATTAAATCTAAAATCGTTAGTTTGTGTTTGATTAATAATCCCCTTTACCATTGTCTATTTATATCAGAAATAGTGCGATGCGTCGAAAATTACGTTTCGATGTTATGTTACAAGGTAGGCAATAGAACTCAGTTTTCAAAACGGCTACAAATCTAAAAACAAATCAGTAATATGCTGTTTTGACGAATTTCGAGAATTGCTGATATTTCGGCGAGACTATATTACTTGATCGCTTGGTTTTTCAGTTTCATCAAATTACTTTGCATTGATTTTGATATTTATTATAGCATTGTTTAAAAACAGTAAGTCAAGTTAGTTTATTTTACTTCTATTTTCCATAAATGTTTCAATTATAAAGTTGCTTTTTACATTGACATGTATACTGTCGTTACGGATATTCAAAAATTATAATGAGCCCTGAGATATCGCAAGTGAAATATAAATTGTGAAATGAGAAAACAATGCAGATTCAACATAATATATTGACTTGTGATTAGTCTAAGGTATAACAACAGCAACACGAAAGACTTAGTAAGTATTGTTAAAGTACAACATATCAGACTGTGTAGTGATTAATCTGAATACGTTAGGTGTGTGTAAAACTTTCTATAACCGAGATTATAAGTATGATAACAATTATCAATGTATTGGAATAGGGATATAAAGTAAAGTACCATCATTTATAATAAACAATAAAACGTTAAAATTTAGCTTCTAAACTGCAAATCAAATTATTTGAAATATTGAGGAGTGCACGGAATGAAGTATTTACGTTTGTTTTTGTTCAATATTACAATTATTTTATATGTTTGCACGCGATATGCAATATTTGACATATTTTAAATACATTTAAGCGTCAACGTAACAAGCAACTTATTTCATAGAAACATCCACCGCTGTATCCGTTAAAATGTTCCTTTACCGAGCAGTTAAGACATTGGTGCATAATTTGAATTGTTTATTACATGTTCTATTTACATGCTTCATAATGCGAAATAAATTGTATTGCCAAGAATGAAAACCTATCTACATCCCACATTTTCCCCTTTGCTAGAAATTGGAATTACAATTTAAGCCACAATGTATGGAATATTAAAACAGTTAAAAATAATACAAATTCAAAAAACGTTTTGTTTTGTTTTATTCACGTGATAATATAAGTGAATAATTAGACATAACAGTCATGTCTTACCTGTGCTATAACACCATAGAAAACATGAATTCTTCAATTCAATTGAAAAGAATTAATATCACTTAACTTTTAGCAATTACCAGCGTTCAGGATGAAAAAACAGCTCCAATGTTCGGTTTCCTTGCAGTTTGGATAACTTATGAAATATTACAATAACCATCAGGACGTCTGCTCAACTGACAAGACAAGTCCATGTTCTCTTTTCGATTGTGCCAGTTTGATGGAGCGCTCAATGTCTAGTCCCGTTGTTGAAAGATTAAGGGCTGAACGAGCACTAGCTATAACATTCTGTTCGCTTTGGTATGAAAGAGCCGAATACGGCGAAGGTTTGATAGGTAGAGGAACAGCGGGTATTCGGTGGTGGGACAGTGCGTGGTTTGATTTCAGGATAGTTTGATACTCCGCTGCCATTCCATACGAAGAAGCAAGCGATGATAATATTTCTCCAGTTGAGTATGGAGTCACAAAGTTAGAACATGACATCGTACCAGCAAATTGAGTTGCAAATGCTGGCAGAGGGGTGGGTAGAATTGGTTGGGGAAGTACACCACTCGTCTTGTTTTCCGGGGCAATAATATTTTCTATCGTAAAAGGTTGTTTGAATGAGCTCATATTGCCATGCCCTGTCAGGTGACCATACGGCTGGAATCTCGGTGACTGTTGAGGTGCGTGATTCACAGGAGACAATTGGGTCCTGTCTGCAAAATATGGTGATTCCAAACACTGCCTCAGGGGGTCTAAGAAGGCTCTTTGCATGCTGTTTAGTTTGAATCGCTTTCTCCTTCTCAAAAAACTTCCATTTTCAAACATTTCTCCGCACATTGGATGCAGGGCCCAGTAGCTACCCTTCCCTGGACGGTCCGGTCTTCTTGGAATTTTGATAAAACAGTCATTAAATGACAGATTGTGTCGGAGGGAATTTTGCCACCTTTGAGTATTTTGTCTATAAAACGGAAATCTGTCCATGATGAATTTATAAATGTCATTCAATGGTAACATTTTCTCCTGTGAAGACTGAATAGCCATAGCGGTAAGTGCTATATAGGAATACGGAGGTTTTTGTTCATTGTAAGTGTTTCGTCCCGGTCTAGGCATGATGAAGACACTTAATCCTCCAAACACATACAGAAAAAAGGTCGAGAAAAAGATAAAAGTACAGCTTACTGAGGCAAAAGTCAGTAATTTCTTCTTCACAAGTTTGTTAAGTCCAATGTTTACACTCCTTGATCACTTTCACGACAACACTTCCCTGGTTCGGTCATTATCAACAGATGATGTGGAAAAGTCTTGCTTCTTGTCTTGTAACATCACATGTACCTTCCAGTCATTTGTCAAGCGCAAAACAAATTTCATTCCGTTTACAAACAGTTGATATAAGGCTGAAAAACATCCATTCGCGTGTGTCCTATTATATATCGGTACTAGCATTCGACGTGTCAATCTTCCGGCAGGGGGCGGTATGCATCCTATTTGTATACAAATGATGCTAAACATTCCACGAATGACATTTGGTAAGGGGCTGTCCTTCACTGGAGGTCATGACATGGTGGATTCATCTGAGCAGGACAGGAACATCCCATACACGGCTACAATGGCGAATGGATTTGAAATTACTGAGACATTAATCTCGGCTTCTCGTAAGGTATTAAAGTATTAGGCAGTCGTCCTGCTTGAAAAGACACACGTATGTCTGTCAAAGAAATCGCTTGAAAACGAGAGAGGTCCAAATTTGTCAATACAAGCAATAAACTTAGGACCTTGATCGATGTGACGCTGTTCTGACAAAGAAAGCGTGAAGTGCCAGGGCTCTAATTAAGAAGTGGCAATTTAATGGACTCAGTCTGGATGCCTTAGGTACCAGTGTTGACGCTAATATGCTTCAACACCGATATCCGCTAGAAAATCACTTCCGACATTACACATTCATTCCAATAGCAAGCTGGCGATTAATTAGCTATTGGTAATTAGGAAAAGAATACCAGCTAATCATGATAGACTTAATCAAATGTATGAATACATGTTTTTCCTTTAATTCCATTCTAATTTTTATAACGCTTGTTATCATTTGAAGATCGAAAAGAATTGGAATAGTTTTTTCTCTACAGGAGACTCAAATTAATTTTAAAAGGTTCTAGAAAACTATATTGTCATATCATCCAATGTTTTTTGATAAATGTTATACATTAAAAGTATCCTATCCCATTTCATGAAACAAATATATATGGGTACATAAGCGAACTTCTTTTCAATTAAAAACGAAAACAGGGGAAGTAAATTTTAATGGCATAGTATTGCTTGATTTCGTTTAAATACATTTATCTAGATTTCTGTCGTGTGCAATTTTATATGAAAATAATCAGTTAAACATAATCCTCTGTTAGGCTATTTTAAAATGGCTGGTTTTAAGGTTTCAAAGTTGTGGATGAGTATCTTTATAAAAATATACAAAGCCAGTTGATACCATCAAAAGATTCAAACGATGTTAGAAATGATTTTGCAACTTGAAGATCAAGTAATAAACACGCTGTTTACGGGATATAAAACCACGGTATATTGCCGATTGAGATATTAAAATGATTTAGTAATGGTACCGCACTGTGGGAATCAGTATGGGAGGGGGTTATGTCATCACACGGCCGAGCTCGGTCCCATTTAGCTATAACGTAATATCGTTTGTAGAAAAGGAAGAGGTGTACTTACATACACAACTATAGAATATATTTATATATCTAAATACGTTTGAATAGACATTACAAAATCACAAAAGGTAATACTACACGACACAGACATTAAATGTGTACCATTTGTTACCGTAGACTGTGCTAGTAAACATTAACATTGGAAATGTCCTTTAGTTTGTATTATATAGACGTCATTTCTGCATTTACTTTTTAACAGTTTAAAAATAGAATAAAATCCATTTGTTTTTATTTCACCTTATTTATTAATTATGTAACTGTTTGATCAAAAGGATAAGCTAACACTGCCAAATAGAATGGAATGCCATGCAATTAGAAGTTTAGTGTTCACAGCAAAATAATTAATTCATAATATCATAATATTAAAAATAGCATCAAAATGTACACAAAATCGTCTCTTTGGCTTTTTAAAATTATCGTATGGATTTGCATTTTTTATATTTTTTGTTTTGTTTTGTATTTTTATAACGGGCTATTAGTTAAATTTCAATAAACAAATATTTATTTATTATTAACAAAACATTCTAATTGGGCCGTAGGACGTCAGCATTACCATCTGTGATTTGTAACATACAATGGCTGAAATTTTGTAGAGTTTTAAACACATCATAAATAGATATTGCAATCAAAGGTTGTTATCAATTCATCAAAATTAAATACCTGTAAGATTACCATTGATATCAGGTTTATCACTGTAAAAATAGCTAATCGCGAAACTATGACATGAGAATACCTCAGGTTTTATTATAAACCGAATAAATAATAACAGGAATTATATTAACTGTATATGTGAAAGAGAAATTGATAACAAATACAATTGTATGCTTATAAATATTTTCCCCAGCTGCATGTTATACAAAAGTTTAAGAACTAATAATAAGTATGTTTTTATAACACTCCTGATGAATATTACCGTACGGTAATAAAATCTTCTGTATGCTACAATGTGTTAAAATGTAAAATATATTATCCAGGTTGTCAGATCTTCTTTGTGGCTGGTTTTTATCAGTTGTTATCCATTAATCCAATCGATGAATTTCAACAAAATAGGTTCCAAACATTTAAGTGCCATTTTAGGCTATGGCAACGTTATGTCATTATGTCTTCCTAGGCGTCGATTTTTTCCGGCTTTTTTGTTCGGTTCATGCTTTTGGAAAACAAAATGGACATTATTACGGGTTGATGATGGGTAATGGTTTGCAGAAAATATAAAAGTAATTGCATACCTATTCATTCTTCTGACGTCTCAAATTGCACATTGTTTTTGTGCGAATGAATATATTTCACACGCTCTTAAGCCCTCGTATAACATAACCATACGAACAAAGCACTTGTCCAATCTGGGAAGTCAGATGAACACATGTGTGGTATTTCCCTATCTATCCTTATAATATATACTTATTGGTTTATATAATGCAATAACTTCACCATTTATATCATATCAATTATACACTAAAGAATACATACAAGCTGGTAAGAATAATGTGTGTGGCTGCCACTAATTTATGACAAACAGTAGTACTAATGACAGAATGGTACAAATAGGCACCCTATTCATACTAATAGGAATTCTACCTTTATAAAAATGAAAATAAATGAAAGAATACATCCCAAGTATTTTATTCAGTAATTAATTTCGATCAAATTAGTAGTATTTATATTCTACATGGTAACCTCCAATTTAAACTTAGTGATTTGATTAATTACCAAGGAAAGACTTTTTAAACAGAAAAAATCCTATTATGAATAACGTCAATGTTTATAATTAGATAATCGTAAGCTGATTGGTGTTTTTTGTCTCTGATCTTTATTGTTATTGATGAGATTTTCAATTAAACGTACGTAAAGTTGAAACTTCCAACAACCAGAACTCTCACCAATTAGACGCAAAGTAAATCTGGATGAAACCCAACATAACATTGTCACCTTGTGTACAGTGTATAGACGCGAACTACTGAATTATTTATACAGAATCATTATCGTATGTGAATAAACGGGCATGCACCGCCGTCGTAAAAACTCTATTTTCTTGACATTATACATTCCTGGTTGCCGATCATTTGAATTTCCTTTTTGCTTGTATGGTCACCAACCATAGGTATAATCGTAGCCCCGCCAAGTTTTTATCCGGGGCCCTAGCGGTGACTGGGCACCGTATTTAAATCTCATTAGTCACTGACTAAATGGTGTGTTAAACTCTGGTAAGCGATTTGGTAGCGCCGATTGGATTTTACCAATGATGCTACATGAAAACGTCTGGATTGCAAAACATTCATTCCTGATAAATTGCATGGCACATTTGTCACCAGAGAAAAGAAACACTGTATTTGAAAGGGATTTGTGCAGTGAGCCTTAAACATGTTTCAAATAGACAGGAAGATGAAAAGATTACCATCGAACGTTTTGTCAATAACGTGATCATGAAGATTAATTTGTCCGAGCCGGTCGAATTTACATTACTTACATAGTTATTAACGCCCTATTGAAGTTGCTACATTGTAGGGACGAATGATTATTTACATAGTAGGAAATATATACGATGATGAGGATATCTCAAAAACTAATAACGACATATCTTTATTTTTTGTTAATTGCATATTAATATGATCATATAATAATATTTATGTCCGCGACTTTACATATCACTGATATTCATATTCATCGTCATCGATAATTAGTACTTTGTCTACATGTTCCCTTAATATTTCTGTCATTCTACGAAAATAATTTATGAATATGCATTAGAGCTTACTTTCAATATGATTAAATGATTACTTTATCTGCTGTCAGTATCGTATATCTAACTTAACGAAACGGACATTGTATAAGTACTTAGTACTTTTTTTTCTAAACATTTTCTTTGGGTTGTTAAGTATGGATTATAAAAAGTTCTTTTTACACAA
>JAUMHH010202743.1:0-13263 GCA_032359455.1 Chlamys rubida
CAGTTTAACCCATTACCTTGAACGACAGAACATTGCTATTTACAGTTTAACCCATTACCTTGAACGACAGAACATTGATATTTACAACCCATTACCTTGAACGACAGAACATTGCTATTTACAGTTAAACACCAACATCTATGTGTAATCAAAACCGGGTTAGACTGAACACCTGAATAACTCTCTATTATTTTGTCACACTGCACTGTGGCAGGTTGTGTCTAGGGAGGAATGTGTGACGGTCTGTAAATGTTGTAGTATGATTCATTTCCGTTGTCGTTCCAGAATGGTGGATGTAGGTGGCCAGAGGTCTGAACGGCGCAAGTGGATCCACTGTTTTGAAAATGTCACGTCCATCATGTTTCTTGTAGCCTTAAGTGAATATGACCAGGTTTTGGTGGAATCTGATAATGAGGTAAGTGACCGGTCAGTTTGTCTTTAGTCTTAACCCTTTCACCCCTATGTAACTTTAGTAGACTCTGCCATACATTGATATGGATGAGTCCATTACTGTCTACAGTGGTGAAAGGGTTAATCATACAATAATTGATATATACTTTATTTTGTCTTGAAACACGTTTCTACAGAAGGGAGGAATTCAGTGAACTTAGAAATCACCCTGTGTTTCCAGTTGCGGTTTTTGACTCCAACAGAGACTAGATGTGGTATAAATTTAGAATTCTACTTTTACTTTTTAGAATCGAATGGAGGAATCCAAGGCACTGTTTAGGACTATTATTACATACCCCTGGTTCCAGAACTCCTCCGTCATCCTCTTTCTCAACAAAAAAGACCTACTTGAGGAGAAGATTATGCACTCACACCTCGTAGACTATTTTCCAGAATTTGATGGTAGGTGCACATGATGTAGTAATTGTTGACCGCTCACTGACCACACAGTGGAGAGGGCGTTAAATGTACACCTTTTCTGTGGTCAGCCCATCTGTACAAACACTGTAACACTTTGGGTTTCAATTCCATTTCTCTTAACCCTTTCACCACTGTAGACCATAATGGACCTGTCCATATCAATGCATGGTAGAGTCTACTAAAGTTACATAGGGGTGAAAGGGTTAAAAAAGAAGTCTAAGTCATTAACCTTCATATTTTGATGTATTCTGTGAAGTATGTTAACGGTCCTTGTGATCTATATTTCTCCCATTTACTTCATATTTAGCTCATATTTTTGTTTGGTAAGACTTTGTGTTGAGCTCCATTTCAATCTAAATATAATTGGGAGCATATTAATGTTTAACAAACATTTTCTTAATGATTGGCCTCTTAATGTGTATCATAATACCGTAACACACAGTGGTAACTCTGGGGAGTCCCAAGATATCTACTAAAATATGTTAACAGACAAATGAGAGAACCTTGATGGGGCTCTGAAACGGATTTTGTTATATTAAAGGAAGAATTGACAATAATCGTAACTGTAGTTTACTAGTGAACCTCTACCGTGAAATTATTACCTCATTCACCCCTGAAATTTCATAATAAACTATACCAACCTTTGAACTGGAAGAGTTCAAATGTGTCTTCAAGGGTGAATGAGTTTATAATGGATTCTTTCAGCACTTTTTTTTTTACTTTTTTTTTTTAAATTGGATGTTGAATTTATTGACTACTTGAAATGTTTTGTCATTTCTTGCCTGGCCCGAGTTGACTTTAACGGGAAACATGTATTTGATTTGTTATTGCAGGGCAAAAGAAGGACGCCCAGGGGGCTCGGGAGTTTATATTACGGATGTTTGTGGATTTAAATCCTGATCCAGACAAGATTATTTATTCACATTTTACGTGTGCAACAGGTAAGATCTGGTGGAATTTCTGATCAAACTTCGAATCTGATCCTGAGAACCTGAGTTTGTTGTCACTGCAGTTGACTTGAATTTGTTTTAAGTCTGATGTTTCAAGTGGCGTGCTGGTCTGATAGCCCAGACTGATCACTAGGGCGAAGTCTATCTACAGGAAACATGAGTCATTAGGTTTCGATGCTAGGAGTGTCCAAATATAATTTTGTAAAATTTTACCATTTTTATGGCGCCACCTTTTTATTGGAGGCCACAGACATTAGGTGTACTCCGGTGTACATAATAATAATAAAGGCTTTATTTATTCTTGATAACATATTGAGCATGAAGCTCATCTTACATATGGTCAAGATACAATGTATGATAAAATGTACAATATTTACATCATGACTTCATTCAGTGTTATAGCTCTAGCAACTTCAATAATCTACTGATTTTGATTGAACCAAAAAGGTCAAATATGAATATGCCTCTGATGAATCCATATTTCAGGGTTCCAGGGTGAAGGCCAAACTCAATGTTACTTGCTATTTATAGAAATTTATAAAAACGTTTCACCGCACTCTAGAAACTTTATTACTAAACAGATTTTGATCCTTTTAACAAAGGTCGAGTATTAGAATAATTATATCAGGCTTATTTCTATTAAAAAAAATTGTCAAATTTATTTTTTACATGGGTGTTAATGTGCGAGCGACATTTTCCAGTTTTCTTTTAATTGAAAATTTCAGATTTTTTTTTTTTTTATCTTAAATTGTGAGACTGATATGAAAATGCAGAGATAGATATTATATAGATCAATCTGAAGAGAAACAGAATGTGTACAAGTCTGAAATGTTCGATTCTTGTTGTGTAAAGACTTACTTTCCCTACCACAGTAACCTATATACATGCAGCCATCAGTGTTTTTAGAACAACTTGTTTTCAGTTGACAGATTATAAAACATTCACTAAAACAGAGATTTTACAAGTACTAAAAAAGATTTTCATTAAACAGCTTCACCTTTGACCATAGATCTGAATAGCTATCTTTAATTAAAAACTGGAAATGGACTGTTGAAGTAATCTAGCTTTCCAAATATATTTTTTTTGGCACTCCTTTACCATTCAGCTTGAGTTTCAGAAATAATAAAGTTTTCAAACATTTACGTATTTACTAAATCTGTCCTGGTTTCTGTTTCAGATACGGAAAACATTAGGTTTGTGTTCGCGGCTGTGAAGGATACCATTCTACAGCTAAATCTAAAGGAATACAACTTAGTGTGAGGATGACCTTTGCCAGCAGGT
Organism: Chlamys rubida; assembly: GCA_032359455.1. Taxonomy (NCBI): domain Eukaryota; kingdom Metazoa; phylum Mollusca; class Bivalvia; order Pectinida; family Pectinidae; genus Chlamys; species Chlamys rubida. The sequence continues at coordinate 3,102 of JAUMHH010202743.1, forward strand.
CAAAGGTCAGGTACGCCCACCTGCATAGACAGTTCATTGGTGTACATTAATAAGGGGAGGAGACTATTCTGGTGGCCTTTGACCCCAGTTAGTAACCTCTGACCTCATCCAATTACCATCTCTGACACGTGGCCTTGGCTTGATCGACATTTAACACACATTTGTTACGAGCCGGTCCATTGGTTGATTGTGGGCCGGGTGATCGTCCAGCTGGTGTTGTAACGGCCGGTTTTATCTTGAACCGGTTTTATTAACAATTCAAAAGTCGGTTTAATTTAAAACGGTTTTATACATATATATACATATATATATATATACACATTTAAAAGAAAACTGGTTTTCTGGTGGTGTGGGCCTGCTTGGTCTGGCTCAGTGCTGCGTACCAGTTCTAAACAAGGCAATGTGTCATGTTTTTGGGAGATGACAACCATTCGAGAGAAGCACATGAGGAGCTGGGCTAAAGGAGTGCAACGGCATCTGCCATCTGTGGTGGAGCGCCAACACAATACAAGGTGGCCATTTTGAATGCGTGCTAGAAATTTAAAAAAAAAAACTTTTTATTTAAAAAAAAACCTGTGATTGTTGTGACAGTTGTCAACAGTTTAACGCATCGTCAAGTGACCAGTATGTAGGACCAGCGGTCAACAGCGTGGCAACCAACATCAACGGACCAGTTAACACGGGCGAATCGCGGCGTCGGTCAGTCTTGCAGCAGTTTTCATGTGGATGTATTACCAATTTCATTTGTGAGCAGAACAAATTTTTTAATGGTTGGAAGTCAGACCTGTACAGCTATTTTATGTTAACTCTGGCAGTGAGACTCGGTGGTGGACGACAAGTATTCGACCCTTGTTCAGTTGGACATCGCAATTTTTAAACTGGACAGAGAGAGCATTCAGTATGGAGAGATATGGGCAATAGGTTTTTTTCTAGATGGACATCTCCAGTTTGACAATTTTGAATACAAAAATTGTCATTTTAATAGCCGACAGCGATTAGGCAATTTCGTCTGATAGGCAGTTTTTGTGTTCAGAATCAGAAAAACTGTTGGGCAGATTTTTCAGTGACCGGTTTGGCTTAACTTTTTCAGTACCACCCTTAGCATCAGCCAAACGAGCTCTCGGGGGCACTAGCTACCATATAGCATCTATGAAATGTGTTGTAATGAATTTTGGGTTTGTGCTAGAACGTCGGGTACAGAAGGAGTTAAAACAGGCTGGCTTAATTCGCTGCTAGATGAATGAACACAGACTGCCATGTTTGATCCGAGTCGGATGCCACCTTGATTGAAGCTCTGTGCCACTTTCGTTCTCCGTTGATTTCTGAGTGCACATGCTACTGATAACTATTTTGATTGGAAATTTTTATTTCTCATAGTTTTATAAAAGGGGAACCAATACTATTGGTGTAGAAACTTGCGACAATTAAACATTGACAACCTGAATAGATCGGAGCAGTCGGAGGTGTCCTTAGATTAACAAGAGGCTTTGGACAGAAAAGTGGATGTCTCCTCGTGTCTCAGGGGGAAAAACTCCTAGGATGGGGAGACAACTCTGATATTACAACCATATGCTGTAAACATACTCATTTAGTGAAAGTAATATTTTTTTTATTTTTTTTTTCATTTTGGTTTTACAGCTCTTAACTTTATAAATATGATAACTTTCTAAAAAGTGGCAATGCAGGAATCCCAACTTCCCCGATAAAAGCTGTGAACATTTTAATTTTATTTAATGTAGGGGAAAAAAATAGATAAATTCTCCGATGTGTTGCTTATCATTGATCATGACAGCATGTTATATTTCAATGTGGAGTGTGTTTACAGTATACCTTGGTAGTAGTTTTCCCAATCTGAACTCTATGTTACAAACCCCTCTTGTTGAGCTAAGGCCGGCCAGCTGACCACCGTACAGGGACTGGCTGGCCCCGCCAGGGGGAGCTGCGATCAGCTGGTGAGTTTCTGTACACTGATCTGGGCAGCAGTGGCGCATGTGGTATAAGCAGCGTGCGTCCACTCGGCCTACCACAAGGTTGAATGCCTACCGTACACTTTCCAGACTGGAAACGTGTCATTTGTATGTAATGGTATGTGTGTGCATATGTAATTTATTAACACCTACGACCAAAGGAAATCATAGGCAGGTCTCCCTGTGCTCACCCTTACCCAACCAACTCATTATAATACTATCATTTCTGGGTACCACTTGTTTGGTAAAGAACCATTTTCACCTGAAAGATCGCAAGCTGACTAGTGAGAACAGGGTGGGTATCGTGTTGGAGGGAGGGTAACATGTCGGAGGGAGGGTAACATGTTGGAGGGAGGGTAACATGTTGGAGGGAGGGTAACATGTTGGAGGGAGGGTAACATGTTGGAGGGAGGAGGGGGAGACTTGGCGCTTGTTTGACCAAGGCGTGGCTGTGTTCACCACTGTTTAGTTAGGACAGAATCCTTTATCCTCTAATACTGTAATGTCCTGTAGAAAACAGACGTTACTCACCGATGTCTATACTTGCTTGGTTCATGTTTCACTATGTGCGTCGTCCTGGCTGAGAGATGGGTATGATTTTTTATAGTTTTTTTTATATATATATTTGTTTTGTATTGCTTGAGACTGAGTTCGTGTGGCGTAGTGTATATTTATATGTGTGTATACAGGTATACACATGTTGGTGTTTACATGTATACACAGATGTATTTAGTGTGTGTGTATGTGTATATATATATAATTTCATGGCGACATGCAATTTGTCAATCTCTAAGGTTTGTTAAAACTTGAAAAAATATATCTGATAACTTCGTCGTGGTTTCAACACCATCTGAGACTGAAGTATGAACCCTCGCCTTACATCCGAGTATAAAAAACATGATGAAAAATGTCACGAGTTATATTAGATTCCATGTAATAATTTTCAATATAATTTGCAAATGGTTTCGAAGGCATTAGGATCTGATATAGATGAACAGAAGGGATGCTGGCCTGGAGATTGACATATTGTGGTGCCCATACATTCATGATCTGAAGTATGTACGGTGTGCGTATATGTGTGCAAGGCTGAGCTCGTGTGCAAGTGTGAAAATTATTGTGAGAAAGGTCTGTCTGTGCAATTTATTAACACCCCCCAGTAAGTGAACGAGTCCAATGTTGGGACAACGGGAATCACAAAAGGAGAGCTCTTATAGTGAGACCCACACAGAAAGGTCACCTCGGTGGTGAAGGGAGGCAACTCTGTTTACAGTCTGGCTTGTTGGCGACTCCCACTCTGGTGCGGTAGGGGTGCAGCATGCACAGACAAGGGGAATAACTCCTGTTAGTTAGATAAGGGCAGATCTTACAAAAGTCTCTTTACGCAATTACTTTATTATGTAGTCCCATAAACGTTTGTATTGGGACTGCGATGGACAGGGTTTAATGAAAATGATCGATTATTATTGGAAGACAGGTGTGAACGTGTGCTGATGATCCTTATATGTATGTGTTGGTTGTTTTTGTGATTCAAACAGTAGTCCTTATTCAGTCATTGTAATGCAAACTTGGGCTGAGTGTGTGGACATGTTGGTAGATTTCGTGCAATTTTAATTTCACATAAGCAGGAACCATAGATTACTTCAGATAAAGGGAGGTCACTGGGTTCTTTCCTTGAAAAAAAATGACATCTTATTGTAGAAGAGCTCGAAGGGGGAATTTCCCAAACCAGAACGTTTGCTTGTAATCTTTTTATTGTGTTATTAAATAGCCACTAAAAAGGTTGAAGGCGTTGAAGTGTGAGATTATTATAGAAATGCCAGGTTTGTTATGTGTAGAGAGCCCTGATCAGCTGTCCAATACTACGCAACGTCTCAAAACTCGCAACTCACAACAAGCAGGTATAGAGCGAAAACAAAAATGTCATGAGTGCTAGCAGTGTTGATCACGTGTTTACTGTGTTATAAGGGTTGTGTTTAAAGAGTCTCACATGGAAACCTTTTTATTATTATTATTATATATATATATATATTACATAGCACCTACTGATGATTGATGTCTGCCTGCAGTGTCGCTATAGACTGCGATACCATCACATTTTCATTTTAATTAAATCTTCATTTCACTGACTGCAATACTACAACTGTACAGAAAGGATTACTCGAATGAAATCATTTAAACAAAAATTGCTCTTCACTTATATTCAACTTTTTAAAGATACTGAAAAGGTACGTTTTGTGATTTCACCAATATTTCAGTGCTCCCAAATAGACTGGAGGGGTATGTCTTGTAGACCGACTTATTCAAGGTAAATGTACAATGTGTGAAAATAATAGTGTTCAGTTTTTGGTATTTTATAAGTGTTGATGCTACTGTACAAAAACAGATGCCCGAGTTGAGACATATATTGGAAGATCTGGAGGGAGTGACAACAGTCCTTCAACAGCCACACCTAGTTTTCTACAATAGTTGTACGATGCAACATTATGATAATTATCGATTTTGGATTTTGGGTAATTAACTCATCCACCCCTGAAGACACATTTGAACTCTTCCAATTCAAAGGTTGGAATAGTTCATTGTGAAAATTCAGGGGTGAATGAGTTCAGTCATCACCTTCAATTCAAAATACTAGCCATTTTTCTTTCGCTTTGTGATAAATCTGTATAGTGGTTCTGACTGGACCTCATAGCGAGAACAGCAACTCCACAGTTAAAGTTGATGTATCGGCCAGCGACCTTTATATAGAAATCACTCAAGTCAGCAGAAATAGTCGTGACTATTGATAAGAAAGACGAAATGAAGAACGTTTTTTCCATGCCACAAATGTCCCCTTGTTTAGTTCAGGTCTGTACTGTGTCATGTGATGTCTGAGGGGGGAGTCGTTCAACTCTGGTCGGAATGGGTTCTCGTTTCAAATACTACTGTAAATTCCGTGGTCTTCAAAGCATTGCAGTGGAATGAGAAATGAATTTTGGCATGTCAGAAAAGTTAAGGACTATTTTATTCTCAAGTCTACAAGTCAAACTTGTTATAATAGTAGAACAGTTTAATAAACCTTGGTAACTTAGTCCCAACAGAAATTTCATAATGAACTAGGCCAACCTTTGAATTGGAAGAGTTAAAACGTGTCTTTAGGGGTGAATGAGTTAAAGGAAGTAACAAAATTGAGTATAAAGAGGAAAGTGATGCTTGGTAAACACTACAAAGTAGAACTTTACCTACAACAGTTAGGGAAGCTCGCGTTTTGAAGACCGCGGGGCCTGTATTCATCCAACCATTCTCGTGCTCAACCATGGATTCCTTGCTCAAACCAGCTTTCTTGTAACTCGCTTAAATCATGTCGAACGATCAGAAAGTCAAATGTAAACATTGAGAACAGTTTTCAGCTTTTAAAGGTGTCTTCAAAAAATTTCCAAATCATTGAAAAAATGATATTTTTTATGATTTCATATTACCAGAACAAGGAATTAGACTTGAGCACAAAATCCATGCTTGAGCATGAGAAAGTTTTATGAATACGGGCCCTGGACATGGTTACATTGGCAATGTCTGTTTCAGTAATTCAGAGTTATTAAACACTAGTGCAATGTAACCACAGAATGGAAAACTAGACTTGGAATCTACGTTATCTGTTGATAGTCTTGTCTCTTCCTATTGAATAATGCATTTAAAAAAACTAATTGAATTTTTAATTAAGAAGATTTTTATACAATCATGTAAAGTTGACTTGTAGCTTGTAACAAATTGATGATATTTGATTAGAGTATGATCCTGAAATTTACAGGGTTCTTACTGTATGGAGCTTAAGCTAAATCATGTATCGATTACATTGAATAGTGAAAGTGACTTTGTAAAGACAATTGTTTTACTGATCAACCTAACAGCAGTTGATGTAGGAGGCACAGATATGTCCAATGTTAATTCATTTATCTTAAAAAAAAAACTAGTGATGTTGAGGTTAATGATTTTTGATTGAAATGGAATGCAAACGGAAACTTTATATTTCTCAAAGTGGTAATTTTTTGTTTGTTTTATGGCACTGTGTAGGATGACATGCAAATTTGGTGAAACAGCTGTTTAAATTCACAGGGCATTTTACATCTCCTTTGTTTGAATAGAGCCAGTCATTTGATGTTTGCTATTGTTCAATTTGCAGCAGATAGCGAGTGTTACTTTAGAATTTCCCTGAAAGTAGTCGTACATCTGATCCTGTGATAAAATACTAAGTCATATATTGTCTAAAAGAAGTTCCTGATTTTGTGGGGAAAATGGAAAAAAAAAATTAGATCGGCAAACTTGGTGTAGTATGTACACTGGTTTCAAATTGATGCAAAATTATGAAAAAATTTGGAAATGGCAATATATGAATGCTCGACCCAATCACTGGGTGAATAATTGGAGAGATTTTGATTCGAGCCCAACACTAGTGACCATTTAATACCAAAACTCATACTGGCCACTCGTATCGTCACCCTGATCAAACTTCACAAAGACCTCTTCCAGGTGTAGTGTATACCAGTACAGACCTATAACCTAAATTAAATGCTATTCCCAATAGTGTGGGATTTTTCAAATGCCAATGACAGGAGGCATAGTGTACGACCCAAAGGGAGATAACCCAATGCCAGGTTTACTATGTCTTATAACCTAAACAAATATTTTGGCATAGAAATATTGAGATACACACTTGTGTAATAGTACTATTATCCCCCTCATTATCTACAAGTCTGTATAAGTATAGGTGTGGCATTACCGTATAACATTGGAACAATGCAACAGCTATACAGACTTGGAACAAATTCAAGATTTTGTGCAAATAGGGATAAGCACTTGAGAAAAATGTGGAAGGTTAGTTTTATTAAATGTAACATGTTTCATGGGAATATGAAATTCATTGTATGGAACTATGATTGACTCAGAACTTTAACATATATCAATACTTTTGGAGGACGTTCTCATTCACACATTTTATCAGGACATAACTAAATTTCTTTATCCTTGACGGTGACGTCACTACGGCATTGTGGCCCGACAGCGACGTCACTTTTCGGTAAATGACGTATATATATTATATTGTTGGCACTAAAGTAAACACGACGTCCTTGTCTCAAAGGTATCGGGATGGCCTTGTTTCTCGTTCAGTGGGAAGCAATTTAAAATCACATTTTTTTAGTGATAATTTAGATCATTTAAGTGTAGGTTATAATGTCATTGTCTGTTGATGTGTGTGATGTGCTGGCGTCATATCCGTCCCGGACAAAGACTCGGTCGTCGTGTGGAGTGCTCTCCCCTTAGGTTGATCTGTGTTGCCGCCAGTCTCTGTTTTCCCAGTTTATTTATAAAACGTTTTATATCGGTATATATACATATTTAATATGAATTTTATTATGTAACATCAATTACAGCAAGTTTTTCTGGACCTGTATTGTCCTACCTACCGACAAAATGAACTGATCCAATCAGACCGGTGTATTCAGGAGGCGAGGGAGTGGGGGGACCCATAACACACTTTGGCAAACAGAGCAGGGGAAGAAGGGTTATTTACTTTTTATTTCACTTTTCATTCTTGATGCCATTTCTTCCCTAATCAGATGCAGTTAATTGGGGATCAGTGTGAATTACCAACAGGTTTAACCCTTTCACCACTGTAGACCATAATGGACTCATCCATATCAATGCATGGTAGAGTCTACTGAAGTTACATAGGGGTGAAAGGGTTAAGGATCATGGATAGCTGGAAAATTCAGTGCATTTTGTTTGAAACTAGACTACAATATTATGTTGTTTTATGTAATACTTTGTTTCCCAAATCCTCCGTTATAACCACTTATACAGTCTTTATGTGGGGTTCAGTTTGAGGTCTGTAAAATTAGCATATGACCTCATCTTAACCTTCAAATAAATCCCATCCTTTCTCCCCCCTCGGCAGCCTGAATATTGTGTGGTTTGGTTCAGTTCAGCGTGTAGTAGTGGTGGGAACGTTTGTAGAATGTGATTTGTATAATGTTTGCCATGGACACCAGACTGAATGTGCTTAAGCTTACTGTGGACTTTTTCACCAACTCAATGTGACGGTGGGCTAGACAGTGATTTGGGGCCAATCACAGGGTTAGTCATGTGACCCATCTTCTGACCAATCGTATTATCAAACTCTCATGACAATGAGAACATAATGTTGTTAAATACTTTCAATCTTCGTTTGTGCCAATTAACCTGATAGTTGACCTATTGACCTTTAAAATTGTAAGGAAATTGGGACGAACCCTGCAGAGAAGCTATTACCATTGTAGCCCTAATAGGTAAGGGCTTTGCAGAGAAATGTTGCAAAAGCAGTAAAAATGTTAGCATGAATACATTTTGAACTGAAAAAAGGCTAAGTGGTCCTACGCCATAGAGCTATGGTCGTCCCTCTGTCGTTAACTGGACAAATTTGGAAGGTTATTTTTTTTATAAATTTAAAAATTGGAATAACACAAAAAGCACCAGATGACAGTGAATGACCCCATGGTAACCCTTGTTCAAAATAAGAAATTTAACTCTTTCACCTCTGCAATTTCATAATGAACTATACCAACTTTTGAACTCGAAGAGCTCAAATGTGTCTTCAGGGGTGAATGAGTTAATGCATCACCCAACTTATCCAGTTTTATTCTGTAGTCAGTGATCGCTGGGAGGTCTATGATTGACCTGTGTCACTGATACAAGGAAGAACTGTAGCTGTAACGTCCCTGGTCACAGTGACTCGGGGGTAGGCTGTAACGCCCCTGGTCACAGTGACTCGGGGGTAGGCTGTAACGCCCCTGGTCACAGTGACTCGGGGGGTAGGCTGTAACGCCCCTGGTCACAGTGACTCGGGGTGTAGGCTGTAACGCCCCTGGTCACAGTGACTCGGGGGTAGGCTGTAATGCCCCTGGTCACAGTGACTCGGGGGTAGGCTGTAACATAAGAGTCTCGATCTGATATAGCCTGAAATTATTGGCCGTGCCTATATGTGTACGTACTGGAGCAGTTTTTACCTTGGCAAATATGCCTCTTACCCTTGCATACCGGATATCTGATCGGTAAAAAATGACAGCTTCTGCATTAGGACCCATCAGACATCCATTCTTTGTGTGTGAATCGGGGACATGTTGAAGGTTGAACTGTAATTTTTGTTTTGAAATATTTCTAAACTTGCGTATCTCTGACTGAGTGAGAGTTGTCAAATTACGAATTGGCGTGCAATATTTATGTCAATATTTTTTTTGTTGAAGTTGGAAATTGGATTATTATTATTGATTATTATTAATATTCTATGTAGAGAAACTTGATTTGTAGTCTACCTGGTTTGAAAGGAAGGACAGCCTCCTAGCACTGTTTCATGCGGTTTCTGTTTTCTGGAAGTGGCAACTGTCGGTATCGGAACTCTTCTGGGATCACGTCATGTCAAAGTAAAACAATAAAACCTGAATGTCGTATACGCTTAGCTGTTCTCTTGTCTGTTCTCTTGTCTGTCAAACACGTGAAAAACTTTTAAACATAACCCAGCATGTTGATAAGCTCACTTGGTCCAAAGTACGGGGGTGAGCTTCGTTATGCCATGGCACAGCATCTTTCGTCCATCGTCTGTCTATCTGTCCATCTGGAACAACTTCTTTTAAAGAACCAAAAGGCCCGGAGTCATGGTATGTCGATGGAAGCTTTCTTGGAGGGAGCTCAACAAAGGTGTGGAACAAAAGTGACCTTGACATGCTGTAAAGGTCACAGAGGTCAACTATGTCAAATCTTCAAACGACTTCATCTGAAGATTCAAAAGGCGTTAAAAATAATATTTGGCTAGTAGCTTCTCGCGATTGAGCCTTACAATGTTTGTCAACAAAAGTACTTCTAAGGTCAAAAAGGTCAAATATGTTGAAAACTTGAAAAGACTTCTCCTAAAGAAGCAAAATGCTCAAGAGTCATGATATTTGACTGTTAGTTTGCTTGAATGGAGCCCAGTATTGACCAGGAATGAAAATTACCTTAAACAACTTCCAAGGTCACAGATATTTAAATAAGTTCGTTTAACGTTGGAAGAGGGTCATGCTGTTTGATCATTAGGTAATTGGAATGGAGAGCTATCTAAGAGTCGAATAAATGACCTAGACCATTCACCCCTGAAGACACATTTGAACTCTTCCAATTCAAAGGTTGGAATAGTACATTATGAAATTTCA